>CAUYLG010068531.1:0-59173 GCA_963573385.1 Cacajao melanocephalus | reverse complement strand
CCACATAATTGGAAGTAAATCACTCCTCAGCAAATGCAAAAGAATGGAAATCATAACAAACAGTCTCTCAGACCACAGTGCAATCAAATTAGAACTCAGGATTAAGAAACCAACTCAGAAGTGCACAACTTCATGGAAACTGAACAACTGGCTCTTGAATGTTGACTGGATAAATAATAAAATGAAGGCAGAAATAAAGATATTCTTCAAAACCAATGAGAAAGAAGACACAACATACAAGAATCTCTGGGACACATTTAAAGCAGTGTCTAGAGGAAAATTCTGAGCATAGGACTAAGAGTTCAACACAGAAAGCTAGAGAGTAAGTGAAAGCAGAGTTTCAGAGGGAGGAAAGAGGCACATTATTTAAATATTATGCAACAGTGTTTTGTAGTGGATCTTATTTAAAATACGTAACTACTTCAATCAATAACGTGTGCAGCTTGCTTTTGCAAGCCAGGCTGTGTTGTGTGTGGGTGAGTCTGTCCAGCTTCAAGTGCTGGGAAATTGAGTGAATAATGATTGTTCTTTGGACTACTTTTCATTCCCGACATCTGGATAGGCTCTCCTGAAGACAGCCTTTGTGTAGAGGGACCCTAACTAAACTCTCTCATGGCAGACAAAGGGGACAGCGCTTCCAGTAGAGGCTGGGGCAACATTCCAGGGCAGATTAGGGAAGAAAACTCAACTCTTCAGCTAAGAGCCGAAGGCAAGGGAGAGATAACCCAGGCCCAGTATTAAGAAACAGATACACAGGATTTTTGGTGGCGATTATTAGCAAAGGGAGTCCCCACAAATGTAACTAAGGATTTAAGGAAGTGTCATTGTCAGGAAAAACAAAACAAGTCTCATGAAAAAGAGCTCAAAATTTCTTAACTTCTAACGCAATCTCAAGGCCCAAGTATTGCACCAACAGAAAGTAGACTGCTTTGTCTGTACAGACCCCACATCATTTCAAGTGCCACTTTCAGATAGCCCTGAAAGGCACTAGACAAGAGCAATCTGGCAGTCAGAACCCGAGACAGCCAAATCAGTTGGCCAAGGGACTCACTCCCCTGTCAGCAATCAGATGACCAATGATGCCTTTGAGATTTTGAGATCCTATAATTCATTAACAATAGAAAACATGAACTCTGGATCTATTACCAGATGGCTCTTCCCCTTTTGCTGCTTTCTAAGAGGTTTTTATTAAACTTATTCCAATTTTCCCTTTACCATTTCATATCAGATATGTTAGAAGTATGTATCTATTTTATTTTATTTTATTTTGTTTTATTTTATTTTATTTTATTTTATTTTATTTTATTTTATTTTATTTTATTTTATGACAGGGTCTTGCTCTGTTGCCCAGGCTGGAGTACAGTGGTGCAATCATAGCTCACTGCAGCTTCTAATTTTTCTCTTTCTTTTTCTTTCTCTCTTTTCTTTTCTTTCTTCTCTCTCTTTCTTTCTTTCTTTCTCTCTCTTTCTTTCCTTCTTTCTTTCTTCTTTCTTTTTTTTTTCAAAGTCTCACTCTGTCACCCAGGCTGGAGAGCCAACTAATTTTTTGTAGAGATGAGGTATCACTATGTTTTTCATGCTGGTTTCAAACTCCTGAAGTCAAGCAATCCTCCTGTATTGGCCTACCAAAGTGTTAGGATTACACTTAGGATTATAGGTGTGAGCCACCACACCCAGCAAGAAGTGTATATCTTTAAATAGTGTATGGGTTGCAAGACAGTGAGATATCATGTGTAGACAGAAACAAGACTTAACTGAAAGAGGAATGGAATTCACCAAGAAATCCTGAATTCTAATCCTGAATAATTCCTCCATAAAAGCTCTTGGCCAGGAATGGTGGCCCATATCTGTAATCTCAGCTACTTGGAAGGCAGAATGGGGAGAACCATTTGAGCCCAATAGTTCAAATCCAGCCTGGGCAACATAGCAAGACTATCACAACAACAACAACAACAACAACAAACCTCTTTTGGATGCAGTGGCAGAACATAAATTTGGGATATCCTGCCTAAGGAAGAGGTGTATAGTGAATAAACTGATATTTATATCAATTGTATCAGTTAGATCATGTTAGTGGGGAATCTTTAAACACATAAGGAAAAAAGCAAGGTGTCTGTTTGTGCAAGGCAAGGAGAGTAGTCTTGTAGTTTCCCCAATTCAAACTCATTTACCCAGCTCTGGGAATGCCCTATCTGTACCTCTAATCCTATTGCCATCTGCATGGCCAGCAGGACTCCTAACAGCCATTTTTGTAGTGTGATCCCTCCCCAAAACTATGTTTGATTGTATCAGGAGTGCACATGTGTTGCAAGCTGAGCTAATACACCCCTTCTCAGAAGAAACTGGAAATGCAATTAAAAAAAAAATCTCACTTCAATGTGGCTCTCTCCTGAATAGAGGAAGCGAAACTCCAGGACTGTGGCCATCTTTTCCCATACAGAGAATGAGAAGCAACAGAAATCAGTGCAAGAAAGAGGAAAGAACAAGACCAGCATGGGCCGGCACGTAGAGATCAGCCATGGATTTTCACTCCCTGCTTCCAGCTTGAGCATAGGTTGCATTTCTGCACTTGAATTTCCTGAGACACTCCCTTACCTTTAAAACAAATGTCCCCCATTTTGCTAAAGCCAGATCAGCTCAGTTTCTGTTTTTTGCAACTAATGGAGTCCTGCATCATAAAAAGATCCATCCCAGGATTTGCGACATTCCTTTTCTTCTTGTAGACAACCTCCGTTCTGAGACTCTTCTGCCCACAGGAATGATTTGGTGATTGTAAACACAGATGAACTGAAGAAACTCAATAACACATGGATCATTAATTAGATCATTTCTCATTCTGGCCATGTCTATATCAATCTATTTCTGTCAGGGAATCATAATTTCCTCACGTAGTCAGCCACTGTAAAAGCAGATCTCACTTTTCCCAAAATAGTTTTCCTTAGTGCTGGCATGAAAAAAGGGTGAGATTTTGGGGGTGGGGAATTGACAGGCTTGGTCCCACACAGCCCTGAGCTTAGTTCAGCTCTTCAGCGATGTCCCAAGCAAGGCTGCTGGGCTTCAGAGTGGGATTTCAGTAGCTGCACTTTTCAGGAAGTGTGGACACAGGAGGGAGCAGTTTAAGAAGTTCATTCTGGGAAGGCTGAAGATGAAATCTGTAAGCAGCGTGGAACACAGAAACGCAGATCCCTTGCAAGACTATACATGGACCAGGAAAAAGCAGAGGCCTCCAAACACATGAGGAGCAGAGAGATGCCCTTACTGACTGCCTTGGAAGGTGTTTCATTTTAGAAGGCTGGGAAGCAAAAGGAGACATCTGACTTGGAAAATCACAGGGAACCCGAGTGAGGAAGAGTCCAATGCACAGCGTCTATGGAGAAGCACAAGGTAAACTGGGAAGGTGAGGATCCTTAGGGAGGATTCAGTGTCTCAGGAGTTTGTCCCAAGGAGCATTTTGGGGGTTATTTAGTCACACATGGAGGGTGTCTTCCTTCCTTCTTTCCTTTTCCTTACTTTGGCTCAAGAACCAATTTAAACAAGAAAAATGTAAGGAATTCCCTTTCTCCTGCCCAGATAAGGTCAGCATCTGTTGACTGCTCACCATGGCAGAAAACCTTTTTGATCAAGTAATGAGATAAGCATTTGCATAGAATCCATATGTTTATTATTATTTTTAAATAGAGACAGGGTCTCTGTCACCTGGGCTGGGTGCAGTGGATGGATCATAGCTCACTGAAGCCTCAAACTTCTAGGCTCAAGCAATCCTCCCACCTCAGCCTCCCAAGTAGCTGGGTGAGTAGCTGGGACTACAGGTGCACACCACTACGCCTGGCTAATTTTTTTTTTAAGAGAGAGGGTCTCGTTATCTTGCCCAGGCTGATCTTGAGCTCCTGGACTTCAGCAATCCTCTCACCTTAGCCTCCCAAAGTGCTGGGATTACAGGCATGAGCCACCATACTCTGCCTCTTTTTAAATTATTTTAATGCAGTAATTATGTATTTAAAAAACTAATAAAGCTTAGTTGTTGAAAAAAGAGGTTTTGTGTTTTATTTTCAATCATTTTGATTAGGTCATCATGAATCTGAGGTACTGATGAAGAGTAGCTGTTGAAGTGTTACATAACAACTTCTTAGTTCAAAGTGAAAATGAACTCGATAAATAGGAGTCAACATTAATCTAGGGAATTAAAATTCAATCTTTTTAAACATTACCTATCATTATTATAATACTGAAATTTAAATAAAAATATGCATGAACCTTAAATCATTTCCATCCACTTACCTAGTAAATACCAACTCAAGAAATTGCCATGCTGAATTCAGTCAATTATCTCTAGGTCATCTAGTGCAAGTTTAATTATATTCGTGGGGCTTTGGCCTCTCAGCGCAAACACGATATTCATTTTCCCACATACCAAGAACATATGGTACAGTATGTGATTCACTAGCAAAGAGCTGCTTGCAATTGAGATCTGTCAAATGAAGACTTCTCAGACATCTATGAGGATTCTTTGACTCCTGTTGTTAAAACATATTTTGTAGATTTAAAATATATTCCTAGAACCAAGCCTTCTGAGTTTTCATCTTCTAGGACTAGCTTTCGCTGTGTGCCAAGTATTTTTTTATATTGCTCATTTCAGTAAACCTTCTTGCGTCCCCTAAGTTCTCAATGGAATAACACCCGTCCCATCTGTTCCTCTGTCTATCTCCTCTGTAAGTCCCCTGCTACATTGCCATGGCAACAGTACCTGCTACAACATCATAATGAGTGATTATTATCCCCTTACTATACTTCTGATAGCAAATGTAATATATGGCTTTCAAAACCATGGCTTTTTATCCTTTTTATCCTTCTTTAAGAGATAGTTGGGACAGGTGCAGTGGCTCACACCTGTAATCCCAATGCTTTGCGAGGCTGAGGGAGGATGACTTGGGCCCAGGAGTTCAAGATCAGCCTGGGCAACATAGGGAGACCCCCATCTCTGAGAAAAAAGAAGAGGTAGTTGCCTGGTGATGCAGGTAGTTGCCTGAGAATGCAGCAAGCATTCTCAAGGCTCATCTCCCACTGTTTTCTTAGCCAAGGGCTTCTTCCCACGCTTAGGAAGCCAAGAGCTGTAAATCACTATCATCCCATCTTTCACCCTAGCAGACTCCATCTCCCGCCAAAACATCTAGAAGTGCTTGAGATAGGAAACCCCTGGCAGGAAGACTCACATCAGTGGTTCTCAAACTGCACCATGCCTCCAATTCCTCCAGGCTGCACATCAACAATACATCCAACTTCACTGTTCTCAGTTCTGATTCAGTAGCTGTGGAGGGGAATCCAGGATTCTTTTCAACAAACTCCTGGGTAGACATTGAACAGAGTTTGAGACACAACGGTCTAGATTTTCTAATTCAGGTGCCCTAGCATCTAATAATTAGACAGTGTTTTTCAATGCATAAGACTTTGCTGGGGAAACTGAAAATACAGATTCCTGAGCCCTGCCTCCTCAGTCAGAATCTGAGCCTGGGATCCAGGGATCTGTATTTTAGCAAACATGCTTAAGGTGACTCTGATGACACCAAAGAGATCAATCAGGGCTTGATCCAAATCCCAGCTCTGCCACCTATGTAACCATAAGCATTTTTTTTTCGATATAGTGATAACATCTACTTCATGAAGGGACTGTGCACAGTAAACAGAAGCCATGCATTTTTGTCTGTTTCTGAATAAGGTATAGTACAGCTAGAGGAGATGTTTAATAGAGTAAGGCAAAAAATACCACATCTGACCATGATTTCTGAGTCATGATGGAGTCTTTCCAAGGACAGACAACAAGGGTGTAACTTTTTCCAACCAAGAAGTCATGCTATAAAACTCCAACGCAACTTTGATAGAACACAGGGCCACAGAAATAAAGATATAAATTTGATTATTTCAAAATCTATTGATCCATGTATATTTCTGTATTTCATCAAAATCTGGACACTAGAGAATGTGTCACACATACATACTTCCAGAAAGAAGGAGTGCCACTGCCTTGGAGAATGGTGCCTGGACATGCTTTCTGCCTCTCCTGGCGCATTCCACCAGCAGAATATTTCCTGGACTTAAAAGAAGAACACTTTGGTCCAGGCACAGTGGCTCACGTCTATAATCCTAGCACTATGAGTGGCCAAAGTGGAAAGATTACTTGAAGTCGGGAGTTCAAGACCAGCCTGGGCAACATAGTGAGACCCCATCTCTACAAAAAACTTTTTAAAAAATTAGCCAGGTATGGTGGTGTGTGCCTGTAGTCCCAGCTACTCAGGAAACTGAGGTGACAGGATCACTTGTGCCCAGGAGTTCAAGGCTGTAGTGAGCTATGATTTTGCCACTACATTCCAGTCTGGGTGGCAGAGTGAGCCCCTGTATCAAAAAAAAAAAAAAAAAAAAAGAATAGGATGAACACTGAACACTTCTCTGCACCTGAGCTTAGTCAAGTTAAAAATCTATTTTAAGAATGCTATTATAGGCCAGGCACAGTGGCTCACACTTGTAATCCCAGCACTTTGGGAGGCCGAGGCAGGCAGATCACGAGGTCAGGAGTTCAAGACTAGCCTGACCAACATGGTGAAACCGCATCTCCACTAAAAATACAAAAATTGGCCAGGTTTGGTGGCATGTGCCTGTAATCCCAGCTACTCAGGAGACTGAGGCAGGAGAATCACTTGAACCTGGGAGGCAGAGGTTGCAGTGAGCTGAGATTGGGCCACTGCACTCCAGCCTGGGTGACAGAGCGAGACTCCATCTCAAAAAAAAAAAAAAAAGAATGCTATTATAATGACGTATTTATAATTAAGGATGAGAATCACATCCCACAGATTTGCACTGGCTAACTCACAGACTTTGGGGTGCAAAATCAAGGTTACAATCCAGCTGTCTGTATCTGAAATTAGAGTGGAAGCAAAGTATAATATTCTGCTTCTTGCTTTCAATTTCAGGGTGACAGGGTCCTGTTCAGTTGAAGGCTGCTGTGCATTTCTAAATGGCCCTCAGAAAATAAACAACTCACAGAAAAGGACTCCCTGAAAGTGGCCGTGGTGACTTTAAATGCTCATGACTCTTCACATGGATCAGCCTTCTCAACTTGAGGTGTGTGGAGACAGGGAGCCTGCTATTGAGAGTAACACTATGAAGACGATTAAATAATTGGAAAATAAAACCTTTTGGGAAAGGCTAAAGGAAATAAGATATTTAGCCTGGAGAAGAGAAGGCTGAGGAATGACCTAATTATAGGCTTCAAGTACATGAAGAATTAATCTACAGCAGATGGTGACCAGCTGTTTTCAATTCCCATTGAATACAGTACAACAGAAAATTGGCTTAAAGGGTAATATAGAGGATTTAGGATAGATAAAAGAAGGAATTTACTGGTTTTTGAGGGTCACCAAGGTTAAGAGGAGATCGAGTCTATTACTTAGGGAGGTGGCAGCCACTCCTTCTCTGAGGTTTCCTAGTTTGAATTGGTTTGTTCAAGTGCATTGAGGGGGAAAGAGCTTTATTCTGGGTGGTGAAGGCCAGCTCAGTCCAGGGGCTGTTCATTACACCTGCTCTTTTTAGCCATTCGGCTTCTCATCATTGTATTTTTGTATTCCGTAAGTCATTATGACCACACTGAGTGGCATTTACCAAGTGCAAAATGTATGCTGGGCACAATGAAAGAACACTACATAAATTTCACTTTTTAGCCTTCAAACCCTTGCCATTTGACAACTATAAGCATTCATTGAGTGATCTGAGAGTGCCAGCCACTGCTTCAGTCACACGGGACACTCAGATGAATAAGATATGGTTGTTTGCAACAACTGTGGAGTGTGCGTGTGTGGGGGGATGGGAGGAGAGAGAGTTGGGGAGGTAGCAAGAAAAATAAAGCTATAATCAGTTGAGGAACTTAAAAAACATACACACCCAGTCCCTCCCTCCAGAGACTCTAGTCTACCTGGAGTGGTATGTCATTCGGATACATCCTGCCAAATCAGAATTATCACCTGCAAGTTGAAAACGCCTACTATTATGCCCCAAAGTATAATGAGAAATACATTTTAAATTGTGATCCAGTATACATGTACATGCACACACATACACATACACATGTACACATTCATATATATGCACACACGACTTGGAAAATATTTCACAGAACAGGACTCTACTATCACTTTTATGTTTTTTATCTTGTTCTTTTTTTTTTTAATGTGGTCACCTTCACTAGATTGATTTTATAGTCCTGTAATTGGTCATAACCAAGCATTTAAAAAACACTGAGCCAGGTAGATCACCTGAGGTCAGGAATTCAAGCCTGGTCAACATGGTAAAACCCCATCTCTACTAAAAATACAAAAAATTAGCCAGGCATGGGGGTAGATGCCTGTAACCACAGCTACTGGGGAGCCTGAGGCAGGAGAATCACTTGAACCTTGTAGGCAGAGGGGCAGTGAGCCAAGATGGAGCCACTGCACTCCAGCCTGGGCAAGAGTAAAACTGTCTCAAAAAACAAACAAACAAACAAACAAACAAACAAAACACCAAAACCCCACTGTGAGGGAAGGTGGCAGCTTTGTTCTAGGCCTAAAAGACAAGAACTCATATTTTCACGCCTCAGTCAGAGGGCAAAAAGTAGGGTGTGAGTCAAGGTAAACAAAATAGGCGAAGAGTTGTTCATTCTCTCTAGATCTTAAACTAAAAGGATAAAAACAAATCTGGAGGTTTATGTGTGCTCCAGCCCAAGTCACCAAAGTACAAGAGATGGGAACAAAAGCCCTCATTGGTGACAGACATATTTGCTGGGATTGTCCTCTGTGTTCCACGAATCCATTAGGGTGTTTGAGGTGATGAGAGCTGACCGGTGAAGGTTACAGGGGGGCAGGGCCCTAACAATTATGCATTTCAGACACATTAGAAGTCAAGAAGACACCAAGCACAGAGGGAACCCCATCATTTGGAGAAGGGAATACTGAATTCCAATCCCAGCTATGCCACTAATTAGTTCAGTGAATCCAAGAAGGTTACTTAATGTCTCATGACACAAAGCAGCAGAATCAGCTACAAATGACTGCAGACCTTGCCAGCACTGCGACTGCCACAAATCAAAGGTAGTTCTCCCTCAGCACAGAGTGAAGGGAGAATTGCAGGGCTATTAGTCACCTCGACCTGAAATAATGGTACTGTTGGTCAGCATTTTCTTTCGATACCTGAGGAGCCCTCTCTAAAATCGTGACTGAGGGCTGAGCATAGAGCTTTTTGTAATGGAGGCAACAGCAAAGGTTAGGTTGCAGGTTTGGTTATCAATCAATGAGTTGCAGATGAAGAATATGAGCCTCCATATCTTCATTTGTAAAATGGAGACAATCATATCCTTAATAACAGGAACAGATTCTGGCTCAGGACTGGGCTGGGAGTCATCCAAGGGCCAGCGTGGATGATGTCAAAGCCTCTGCTTTGTTTCACTACACCTGCTGAAGGATACGTGGTGCTTCACAGTGGGGAAGAACAAGGCTCTGGAGGCTCAGCAGTCCAACTAGGGAAAAAATGCACACACACATACCTGTATGTATTCCAATTAGATCATACACTCAGACAAATCTTGATCCCCACTCAGGATGCTCACAGGTTAGCTGAAGGAGACAGAAGTGAAAATAATCAAAACAAAGCATCTTGCAGGCTATGATGGAAATAGGGTCAATAAAAATGGGGCCAGGCATGGTGGCTCATGCCTGTAATCCTAGCATTTTGAGAGTCTGAGGCGAGAGGATCTCTTGAGCCTAGGAATTAGAGACCAGCCTTAGCAACATAGCAGGACCCCGTACCTACAAAAAAAAAAAAAAAAAAAAGGGAGCATCTGAGTCTCTAACCACAATTTCCTATGTGTCCAGTAGTTCATTTCTACCACTGGTTCTCAGTTGAAGGCTGCACTGCACCTTCCCCTCAAGGGGGCATCAATGTGTTGCATGATTGTGATCATTAGATGACAAGGAGGTGCTGCTGGCATGTCCCATGGCCATTGTGGAGTTTACATTCTAGTTGGAGAGGTAAAAAATAGACCAGTAAGCAAATAAGTAAACAATATAACATTGGACTAGGGGGAGTGTTTGAACAATAATGAAGTGGGGTATGGATCAGAGAATGACTTGGGAGAGTGGTGGCTATTTTACACAGTAGGATGGTCATAGAAAGTCTCTTTCTCATTTGAGTGAAGACCTGCAGTAAGAGAGTGAATCATGTAAGATGCAGTGAGAAGGGCCGGGCGCCGTGGCTCACGCCTATAATCCCAACACTTTGGGAGGCCAATGCGGGAGAATTGCTTGAGCTCAGAAGTTAGGAGACCAGCCCAGGCAACAAAGGGAGACCTCGTCTCTACTAATAATTAAAAAAAAATTAGCCAGGGCTGGGGGTAGTGCATGCCTGTGGTTACAGCTACTTAGGAGGCTGAGGTGGGAGAATCACTTAGACCTCAGGAGGTCGATGCTGCAGTAAGCTGAGATGGCACCACTGCACTCCAGCCTGGGTGACAGAGGGAGACCTATCTCAAAAAAAAAAAAAAAAAAAAAAACAGTGAGAAACCCAGTGAGAAGAACATGTCAGGCCAAAGGAAGAGCTGTCTGAGTCCAGAGTGTGCTTGGCAGGCTGTAGGCACAACATGGGGGCTAGAGAGCAGCTGAGCAACAGGGGAACAGCAGGCGTGGGCATGGAGTGTGAGCTAGGAGTCGATCATGAAGGATATTATTATTCCAGGCAGCAATCATGACTTTGAACTTGATGTTAAATATGATGGAAAGTATTTAGACGATGTTGAGCAGGGACTGATATGATCTAACTTTTCTTTTTTATTCTTTTTTTTTTTTTAAGAGACAAGTTCTCACTCTGTTGCCCAGGCTAGCACACAATGGTACAATCACAGCTCACTGCAGCCCCAAACTCCTGCGGGAGGGGTGTGGTTAAGCAATTCTCCTGCCTCAGCTTTCCAAGGAGCTGGAATTACAAGTGTGCACCACCACACGTGGCTAATTTTTTTATTTTTCAACTTGTAAAGATGGGGTCTCGCTATCTTGCCCAGGCTGGTCTCAAATTCCTGGCCTCAAGTGATCTCCTGGCTTCTGCCTCCCCAAGTGCTGGGATGATTGGCATGAGCCACTATGCTGGCCTGACTAATATTTTTTAAAAAACATCCTTTGGAAACAAAACTGAAAGGCCATGGGTAGAAGAAGGGAAACTAAATTTAAAATCCAAAAGGGAGCCACCGATTGACCAAATATGTGTCATACACCTGCACCACAGCTGCCAGGGGTGGAGAAAACGGCACGTGTCCGTAACACTGTAGGCTCAAAGGCCTTGGTGACTGGATGAGGCAGTAAAGAGAGGGAGAAGTGGAGGTCGACAGCTAGGTCTCTGGCATCTGTGCCTAGGTAGATGGTGACACTAATTATTCACCAATATCAGAAACACAGAAGGCAGAGCTGTTCTGAGGAAAAATGTGTGAAGTTCCATTTGAGTCATGCAAGAACGTCCAGAAGGAAGCTGATGACACATGTCTACAGCTCAGGGGTGTGTCCTAAGTGAGAGATAATGATGCAGAATCATTGTGTATGGGTGGGAATTACAGTGGTCAAAGTGAAGGAGACCTACTAGAGAGAGTATAGAAAGAGGAGAGAGAAGAATTCTGAGCTCAGATGCCAGAAAACACCAGGGTTTAATAGGTACACAAAAGAAAAGTTGTAAGCAAAGGAAATGGGAAGACATAGTCAGAAAAATAGGAGTCGCAGGAGAAAGAACCAGGCGCTGGTTAAGACTGTCAAATGCTACGGAGAGGGTCTGGGATGCCCCCCGAGAAGTCTGCCATAGCTCCCTAATTTCCCACAACGTAGACTTTAACATGCTGTTTTCTGAGGGCTTGCCTCAATCCCCTACTGGACTATAAGTGCTGCAAGGGCAAGGAATGCTTCTATTTTGGTAATCACTGAATTCTCAGTGCCCAATATCATACCTGACTTGTAGTGACACTAAATAAAAATGTGCTCAATTACCAAATGGACGACTGAGCTAAACAGGCAATTATTCATGATCTCTGTCAGAGCATTTAGAGTGGAACAGTGAGAGCAAGTCTAACCACAACCAGCTGAAGTGTAAATGACAAATGAGAAAAGAACGACATAAGGTATGTAACTTTCTTCAAAGAAGGGTAAATATTTACGAGGTACTCTAGGGTTTAGGTTGGGCTGTTGTTGGTTTGTTTTTTAATCCAAAAATAAAATTCTAAGCCCCCCAACCAACTAAATGGACCCCCTCTCAGCAAATGGGATTCTAAAGAAACCTGAAAAACTAATTCAGGCCATGATGGGAAGGAGAGAGTCAGACATACTTATCATACCCTTTCCCTGCTGGAGTTTAGGCACAACTGACCATCGCTAACATTAAAACAGAGATCTCAAGACTGACAAAAGAGAACCATTGTAGCAATAAGATACCAGATCCCAACCTGACTCTAGTATAACATCGCATGACAGATAAAGAAGGAAATCAAAATATTTTACCCCAAAGTATGTTTCTCTGACATACTTTGAAAAGATCCTGCAAAGCCATCTTTTGTGGGAAAATTTTTCATCTATAATCTCTATTAACATAACTAGATCTTTCCTTTTTTAGACCTCCCAATCTCAAAGAGATTAACTGAGAGTCTAGCACCTTTTAAAGGTCTAAATAGGGCCCTGGGTCAGTGGCTCACGCCTGTAATCCCAGCACTTTGGGAGATCAAGGCAGGTGAATCACTTGAGTCCAGGAGTTTGAAACCAGCCTGGCCAACGTAATGAAACCCAGTCTCTACTAAAAATACAAAAATTGGCTGGGTGTGTTGGTGCAGACCTGTATTTCCAGCTACTGGGAAGGCTGAGGCATGAGAATTAAGCCCGGGAGGTGGAGGCTACAGTGAGCCAAGATTGTGCCATTGCACTCCCACTTAGGCAACAAAGTGAGACTCTGTCTCAAAAAAGAAAATAAAAATAAAGGTCTAAGTAAGAAACACTTGCCATCTACTGTCTCTAAGGGCAGCCACCTATGAGACTTCACCTGCATAATAAGAACTGTGGTCTCCACAACCTCTTATTTTGACCCAGGCACTCCTTTCTATTGATTCTGGGTCTTTAGATAATAGCTTAACTGTTTCAACCAATTGACAGTCAGAAAATCTTTGAATCCAACTATGACCTGCAACCCGCCTGTCCCCACATCAAGATGTCCCACTCTTCTGAACTGAACCAATGTGTACCTCACATGTTTTAACTGATGTTTTATGTCTCTTTAAAACATAGAAAATCAGGTTGTAACCCAACCATCTTGGTCACAAGTTCTCAGGACATCTTGCAACTGTGCCTTGGGCCATGGTTTCTCATATGTAGCTAAGAATAATCCTCTTTAAATATTTAGTTTGGCTCTTTTCATCCACAGTTTGTTTTGTTTCTCTCTCTCTCTTTATTTTTTCTTTGAGACAGAGTTTTGCTCTGTCACCTAGGCTAGAGTGCAGTGGCGTGATCCTGACTCACTGCAGCCTCAACCTCAAGGCTCAAGTGATCCTCCCACCTGAGCCTCCCAAGAAGCTGAGATTACAGGTTTGTGCCAGCATGCCCAGCTAATTTTTGTATTTTTAGTAGAGATGGGGTTTTGCAATGTTGGCCAGGTTGGTCTCGAACTCCTGATCTCAAGTGATCCACCCTCCTTGGCCTCCCAAAGTGTTGAGATTACAGGTGTGGGTCACCATACCCAGCCTTTATTTTTTTAAAGAGTGGACTTGAGTATATTTCTTCAGTGGGTAAAAGACTAGAGCATATTTCTTTGATGGTTAAAAATAGAAGAGTGAGTGCTTGCTTTGGCAGTACATATACTTAAAAATAAAAAGGAACAATACAGAGAAGATTGGCACAAGGAAAACACACAAATTCTTGAAGTGTTCCTATTTTGTTTTAATTTATTGTTTAAAATATTGAGATGGGGTCTCACTCTGACACCCAGGCTGGAGTGCAGTGGTGTGATCACAGCTCACTGCAGCCTCCACCTCCCAGACTCAAGTAATCCTCCCACCTCAGCCTCCCAAGTAGCTGGGACTACAGGCAGGCACCACCACACGTAACTAGTTTTTAAATATTTTTGTAGAGATGGCATCCCTCTGTGTTGCCCAGGCTGGTCTCAAACTCCTCGGTTCAAGTGATCCTCTCACTTTAGCCTCCCAAAGTACTTGGATTATAGGAATGAGCCACTGTTCCTGGCCACATTCCATATTAAAAAAAAACAAACAGACTGGACATGGTGGCTCACACCTGTAATCCCAGTACTCTAGGAGACCGAGGCAGGCAGATCACAAGGTCAAGATGTTGTAACCAAGCGAGTTGTAAAGAAAGCACCACGCACCGAGATTGAATCAGGAGTCCTTTATTGCTGACAACTGAGAGTCAGCTCACCCTCAAAAATCTCTCAGCCCCCAAGAAGGGGTTTGATTCCTTCTTATATCTTGCTTAAGAGAGGGAAAGGGGAGCCTAGCTGAAGCAGAATTTACAGAAGCAGAACAAGCAAGTTAGATAAGGAGGCTGGTAACTAGGAGGCAGGAGGTTCCCATGATGGTTGATTACTAAGGAGAGTACACACAAGCAGTTCCCATGATTGCCGGTTACCAAGGGGGGTATTCAGTACTTGCCATATAATCAATCAAGGGGGTATTCACATTAGCAAGTAGGCATACCAAGCAGAATATGATTACAATGGTTATATGCTCTATAGTTCTAAGCACAGCATGACCCAGCACAGTAGCATGACCCAGGTATGCACTTAAGGGAGAAATGGCGGGAGGGGTGAGGTGGAGGTTAAGATGGAGTCTGTCTGACTCTCAGCAAAATGGAGTCTGTCTGGCTAACACAGGGTAGGTTAGCACAAAGAGATTGAGACCATCCTGGCCAACATGGTGAAGCTGTCTCTACTAACAGTATAAAAATTAGCTGGGCATGGAAGCACACACCTATAATCCCAACTACTTGGGAAGTTGAGGCAGGAGAATCACTTGAACCTGGGAGGCGGAGGTTGCAGTGAGCTGAGATTGAACCACTGCACTCCAGCCTGGTGACAGAGTAAGACTGTATCTCAAAAAAAAAAAAAAAAAAAAAAAAGGAAGAGAAGAAATCCTGGAGGAGCAAGGTCACAGAAAGGAGAGAGGGTGTGGGATTCAGAGCTCAGACAGATGGAGTAGCTGTGAACTAAAGAAAAGGCAATGCCGAGGCTTGAGGGCGACAGATTCCTGTGGAAAAAAGACAGAGGAACGTCTATAGATGTGATGGCAGAAATAGTGGGAATTCATTTCTATTAAGCTGCATGTTATTGATACTATAGGAGAGAGAGAGAGAGAGTTGTCAGGAGTTGAGACTGACTATAAAGTGGTCCTCCTTGCTTCTGATACCAAGCACAAGTAAGGGGAGGATCCCCAAACTGCTTTTGATACCTCACTAAAGGGACTCACAGAGCCCACTGAAAGCTGTTATACACAGGGCTACAGCTTATAGCAATGAAATGATACATGATAAAATCAGCCAAGGGAAGAGATCAATGGGGAGGGTCCAGACACTGAGTTTCCAGCTTTCCTCCCCCTGTGGAAGCATGAACCGTGTGGCTTTCTCCCAGAGTTGATGTGTGGCAATATGCAGAGTACCGCCATCCAGAGAAGTTCGCCCAGCCACTGGTGTCCAGAGTTTGGGGCTCCTTCATACAGCCCATGTGGCTGACCTTTAGTCCAGCCCTTTCCAGAAGTCAAGCTATTGCCTTTAGTCTCCAGTTCCTGGTGAAGACAAAACATACATCGTGGCCCAAAGCCCCCATCGTAAATCACATTGTTAGAATATCTGGTGGCCAAAGCCCCCAGGCAAACAAAGACACTCCCATCAGGCAGAATATTCTGAAGGCGTAGAGATCACAGCCAAGTAGTTGAGGGCAAAGGCCAGACCTCTCTTTGGGTAAAGTTAATTCTTCACTACACTCAAGGTACTATGCTGATAAAGAAGGACAGAAAGCTTGAAAGGAATACGGTTTTGAATAGTAGTCTAGGAAGCAAAAAGGTGGTCAATGACAAAGAGCACTGCATAATGATGGAAGGCAGCCAGTTGAGATCATTTGTCTTGGTCAAGAAAGAGTACTGATATGATTGCTGTTCAGACTAGGTGCTTCTCAGAACACAGCCAAAAAGTTGTGCATTGAATGTTCATAGACCATGAAATAAATGACTTTTTCTGGAGTAGTACCACACAGCAGTGCTGGTGCCTTAGGTGGCTCCTACAACAGAATACCACCTATTTCATAAGTGCACCTACTCCCTCAGAACAACTATTCACAGGAAACAAGATTTACATTTGCCTACTATAATGTCAGGTTTGGCCAATTTGGATGGACTCTCCTAAATTATACGAACAGAGGCTGAGTCAGATCAATAAACATTTCTTAAGAACCTACCAAAAGTAATGCATTATGCTCTGATTACAAAGGTGAAAATTATAGAATAGCTACCCTCAACTAGTTCACTAGTGAGGAAGACAGCAAATAAACAACTTGGGATTTTATAAAGAAAGCACAACATTTAACTTATTTTTTAAAAAACTCACTATGGAATGAGGCATAGGTGATGAGTTTCAGGAAGACATTTCAAAGACTGTTTTATTCACCACCATAGACCCAGCTCCCAGTAACAACTGGCACATTCTAGGCATGAAATAATTTAAATATATACACATATCCAAAATACAAGTAAAATGGTCTTTATTTGTGTATAACGTGATTGTGTACATAGACAGCCCAAAATAATCAAAACTAATCTACTGGAACTAATAAGAGAATTTAGCAAAGTCACAGGATGTGGGGCCAATATTTTTCAATCTACTGCATTTTGGTCTGGTGCAGTAGCTCACACTTGTAACTGCAGCACTTTAGGAGGCTGAGAAAGGCTTAAGCCCAGGAGTTTGAGACAAGCCTGGGAAACATAGTGAGATCTTGGCTCTATTTATTTTTTAAAAACCTACTGCATTTCTATATATTTTTCACAATAATTTGAAAATTATGTAGAAATATATTTAAGAGAGCATAAAGTATAAAATGCTTAGGAATAAATTTTTTTAACAATATGCAAAATTGTCTACATTGAAAACACTGCCAAGAGATATGCCATATTCATGGATTGGAAAACCTGATATTGTTAAGATATCAACTCTCAGGTGTGATAGCTCATGCCTGTAATCCCAGCAGTTTGGCAGGCCAAGGCAGGAAAATCACTTGAAGAGAGGAGTTCAAGACCTGCCTGGACAACAGAACAAGACCCTACCTCTACAAAACAACAAAGTACTAGAATTATAGGTGTAAGCTACTGCACCTGCAAAATATTTTTCAAATAAAAAAGATACCAACTTTCTACAAATTGATTTATGGACTTAACAAAATCTACATCAAAACACTGGTAGGCTCTTTTGTATTAATTGATAAGCTGATTCTAAAATTTGTATGGCAATGAAAAGCCAAAACCTAGAATACCTAAAGACATTTTAAAGAAGGACCATATTCGAGCAGTTCAAGATTTACTCTAAAGCTCCAGTAACTCAACAGTTTAATATTGGAGTACAGAGAAATCAACCAATCAATGAAATAGAAAAGAAAGTTCAGAAATAGACTGTCACTTGATATTTGACAAAGGTGTCAATACAAAGCAATAGGTTAAGGAAGGATTAATTGGAGCAAGTGAATATCTATATGAAAAATAAATGAGTCTCTGATGCCTACCTGCCATTACACCAAAAATTAAATTGAGATGCATCACAGATCTAAAGTTGAAAGGTAAAACTCTAACATTTCCAGAACAAAGCAGAGGAGACTGTCTCCACAACTCTGGGGTAGACAAAGATAAACTCAGACAAGACATATGTACATTGGACTTCATCAAGATTAAAACTCTCTAATCAAAGGACACCATTAAGAAAATGAAATGGCAAGCCACATAGACTGGTATGGACTGAACGTTTGCTTCCCTCCAAATTTATATGTTGAAGCCTCGACCTCTAATGTGATGGTTGGTTTAGAGTTGGGGCCTTTGAGAAGTAATTAAGTTTAGATGACGTCATGAGGTCGAGTCCTGATAATGGGATTAGTACCCTTCGAAGAAAAGGAAAAGTCGGCATGGTGGTTTGCTCTTGTAATCTCAGCTACTTGGGAGGCTGACACAGAGGATCACTTGAGGCCAAAAGTTGGAGACCAGCTTGGGCAACTGAGCAAGACCACATCTCTAAGAAAATATAAACAATTGCCTAGGCATGGTGGAACACACCTGTAGTCCCAGCTACTCAGAAGTTTGAGGCAGAGGATCACTTGAGCCCAGGAATTCAATCATGCCACTGCACTCCAGCCTGGGTGACAAAGTGAGACCCTGTCTCTTAAAAAAAAGAAAGAGAGAGAGATAAGAGTTCTCTATCTTTTACATATTAAATATATATATATAAGATATAAAAATATCTTATATATTTTTTTATATATCAATGTATTTATATATTTTTATATATCTATATATACTGATATTTTATAATGAGATATATATATATATATATATACACATATATATTTCTCCAAGTACAAACACAAAGAAAAGGCCATGTGAGCACACAATGAGAAGGTGGCTGTCTAGAAGCCAGGAAATAGGCCTGCGCTAGGAGCTGACTCTTCTGTCACCATGATCTTAGGCTTCTCAGTCCCCAACCCAGTCTATGGTATCTTGGTATAGCAACCTGAGCTAAGACAGGGAAAAATTATTTGCAATATGAATATCTAAAAATGGACTCGTATCCAGAATATATAAAGAACTCCTACAAATCAACAAAAAGAAAACAACCAATAAATAAAATAATATGCCAAAGTCTAGGCCACACACTGGTGCTATATATATATCTGAATGGCAAATGAGCATCAGAAAAGATGCCCAATAAATTTAATGAACAGGAAAATGCACCTTTAAGGCCACCATAAGATACTAATCAGTATACTCTCACCAGAAAGGCTGAAACGTTAAAGACTGATAATGCCAAGGGTTGGCAAGAATGAGGAGGAACTGGAATTCTCATACATTGTTGATGAGAGTGGAAAATACTTTAAATATTTTGGAAAATGTAAAGTTTTTAATAAAGTTAAATATCCACTGACCTATCTCATGGGCTTATTGGAAAAGCTAAATAAAATGATGGTTCATACTGTAGTACATTTTCAATAAACATTTGTAATAGTAGTAGTACCAGTACCTTGTGCTTGTAAACACCTCCTCCAATGATAACTGAAACTTAATTGACTGCCTGGTGTTGCTTTTTAACCATGTCTTGACCAGTACTGGTAGGTTGTACCTGGAGAGTGGGAAATGTGAGGTACTAAGTCCGAGCTTGGGAAGGCAATTAGAGAAACTGGAACATCTAAATAAATAGAATGGGTATCATGCCTAGAGTTAATTAGTCATTTCACAAATAAATACACATTCTTCTGATGATCTGGATGCAGGCGTATTGATGATATCAAGCATTTAACTTTTAGAGTATTTTTACTTATCAAGACTCGTGCATAAGATACTTGCTCCCTTAGGGAATGAGGCAAGATCTGAAAATAGGGATGAGTGGGTGAAAGCCAGTAATATTTGCTTGATGTGTTAATCAAGAAAAGGGTCACTTTCAAATTTTGATACGTTCAGATGTTCCCCATTTCAAAATGTCTGCATCAAAATGTCCTGCTTCCATTCCTCATCACCTACTCTGTGAAGTATCCTAATAAACACTTACCGAGTCTATAAAGACGAGCAAGCTTTGTCCTTGACACAAGGAGACTTTAAAATACGGTAAGAAAGGATAGGCAATCATGTGATTAACTACTCCCCTGGAGAATGAAATGAATGTGCAAAGGACCAACATCACATGTGGTACCAAAAGTTTCATCAGCTCAATAAATCAAGAATTCACCCAAGACACATACAAGTTTCCCAGGGCTTCTGTGAAGGGGAATGTCATATACATCTTGTTTTGTCTCAGAAATCCTTGAGGTCACTAACAAAGTTAAGATTTCAATTTTAAGGACTCTGATTTCAAATGTCTCGGAGGCTTCAAAGGGTCCACGAATCCCCTGAAACTATATGGAAAAGGGTCATTTTTGAATCTTTATGTGCATTTTTCTAGAAAGAAGGTCCATCATGTTCATTAAGCTCTCATATGGTTCTGTAACTCAAAAAAGATCTCTCATAAATTTGTTCTAATTGTAATTTGAGTTTATCTATGATCTCTCATTACTCACTTAATTGAGTTTCCTATAACTTCAATCACAAAAATTATTATCACAAAGGTGAGCAAAAGGCATTAATCAGCTAATTTGATTCTACTTCTTGCAGGCTATGGCTTCAGTGTTCTCAGAAGTCTCTGAGTACTTCCATGTGGTTCTGATGGGTCAGTTTGAGATTGAACTAGAAATACAAAATTAAATTAACTTTACTCCTAATTAAGCATTTTAACAGTCATAATTAGATTTCACTTTATTTTGTAAATGACCTAAGCCATTGATTAACTATATGCCTTGAGCTATTTACTTAAATTCTGTGACTCAATTTCCTCATCTACAAAATGAGAATAATGGCTAAATCCACCACAGAGTTATGATGATTAAATGGGTTAATATTTGCAAAATACTTAGACTAGTACTTGGCATAGAGTGAATGACATAGAAGTAATAAATGAATACCCTTGGCTTTATTGTCAAAGCCTGTGGATTTACCCTTGCCTGCATTGTGGAATACGTGCAATTGAAGTTCTTGACAAACTCTCGGTGACTCATTTCTTATTGAAAGCTTAGACGTAAGATTTAGTGTTCAAGAAAGCTAACCTAAGGTGTGAACAGTCCATCTATTTTTAAGATATTCTAAATTATGTCTCTGAGTCAAAATAAGTTATCTCTGAGACATTGTCTTGGCACTTAATAGAATTGCTTTTGGTGAGTTGTGTTTGCCCCATGCTCCTGCCTTGTCTAGAAAGACCTTTCAAGAAGCAGTTATTCTCCCTATGCATTTGTCAGGTATATCAATGGGATGTTTTTCGCTCTAGAAGACACTGTTGGTACTCTACCCACAAACCTTGACCAGGCTAAATCAGCCAACACTTCTGCCCATCCACAGCATCCATGTACATCGGCTAGTAACAGCTCAAAGTTGTAACTCTTCTCCAGAAAACTGCTCTCAACTAACAGGAGCCTTGTCATCAGGAAATGTCTGGAAAATGATATACCAGACCCCACTCCAATGTATAAAGGTACAAAAGCCCAGCCTTCTTGCCTCAAGACAGGATGACTTCATGGTCCCTTTCAGACTTCAGAGCCATCCTCATGGAACTAGGTTGTCGTCAGCTGAAACCACATCTTTGCTGGGATTCTTCCTCTGCTTCATCCTGCTTTCCTCATTTCCTTTCAGCTTTCTCCTGAGACCTCTCCCTCACTTAATTATTTGTGCAAGAACCCTATTTTAGACTCCACTTCCAGGAAATCCAACCTAAGACATCCATTATATCATACAGTAATATGGTATGCCAAGCATGAAAGTGAGGTTTTTTTTCTCCTTGGCTTCAGTGCCAAAGATTGCGCTCCTTAGTCTCTCATTCCCCTTCCCTCCTTTCTCTTCCCCTCCTCATCCACCTCTTCCTCCTCCTCATCTCCCCTTGCCTCCTATTCCTCCTCTTTCTCTCTCCTCTTCTTTCTCCTTACCTCCTCTCTCCTGGCTCCTCCTCCTCTCCTCCTCTTCTCTTCTTACTCCTCTCTCTTTTTCCTTCTCCCTTCCTTTCTCCTCCTCTTCTTCCTCCTTATTTCCCCTTGCTTCCTATTGCTGCTCCTCCTCCTCTTCTCTCCTCCTTCCTCCCCTCCTCTCTCCTCTCCTCTCCTCCTCTTTACCTTCTCTCTACTTCTGCTTTCTCCTCCTCTTACTCTTCCTCCTTCCCTCCTCCCTTCTTTGCCTCCTTATCCATTCCTCCTCTCTTTCTCCTTCTTTCTCCTCCTCCCCTCTCCTCCCCTTCTTCACCTCCTCTTCTTCCTTCTCACTTCCTCATCCCCTCTTTCTCCTCCTCCCCCCTTTCCTCCGTTTGTCTCTCCTCTTTGAAAAAGAAAGAAGAAAAAAAGACTGTGCTCTTCCAAAGTAAGTGCTTCATTTTTATCCTAGCCCTAGGACTCTTGTAACTGAAGGTGCTTTCCTCCTTACTTTGGTTGCCATGAATCTCAGAATCAAATTTTCAACCCATTTCTGTTGTACTTCTGAGTAGCAACTTCACCCTTAGCTTTATTCCATGTTTTACCTTTTTTCCCTCTTCGCCAAGACCAATCAAGCAAAATATGTTTTATACTTGGTGGAATAAAATAGGCTTTATTAATACAAATAAGCTTTAAGAGGAGTCATGATGGCCAGGCATGGTGGCTCATGCCTGTAATCCCAGGACTTTGGAAGGCTGAGGAGATGGGATCACTTGAGCTCCAGACATCATGGCTGCAGCAAGTTAAAATTGTGTCACTGCACTCCAGCCTGGGTGTGCGACCAGAGTGAGACCCTGTTCCCCCCCAAAATTTTAAAAATTAAAAAAATAAAATAAAACATCATGATTTACTTTCCTAATTCTTATTTTGCAGTCCGTATTAAACATCATTGTTTGAGGTCTGCCCAGTTCTCAATTCCCTTCTTCCAGATATAGCATCCCCAACTGTCCTTTGGAAATGACAATATCTGAATTCAGTTCATGTAGTTCAGGTGCTGACTCCATTCTTTCATTTCAGGAGAGGGGCTGACCTGGTCCACACAGAATCAGAGCATCATAGTCCCCTGTTACTAAACGGATTTGAAACAGGCAGGCACAGAGTACAACTAAAGCCATGAAGTTCAATTCTGAGACTTTGATTGGATTAATGAGGAGAAAACATCTTTCTTTCCCCTGAACCACTTCCTACCATTGCTGAGAATACAAAATAAGCTGAAATGATTATGAGCCATTCATCTCACCCCTATCAGGGTGAGGCTGCCTGAGATGGAGCCAATGCTGAGAAAAGCAGAGATGAGGGATGCAGAGAGACGACGTGTTCATCACCTCGGTTGAGCTCTCCCTTTTTCAGTTACCTCCTTCTTTTCCTAAATCTAATTTGAGTTTGATTTCTGTTCTTTGCAACCAAGATTCCTGACTAATAACAAAGGCACAAAAATATAAGTTTATTTTAACAGTGGAAACATATAAGGGGCTGGGTGCAGTGGCTTATGCCTATAATCCCAGCACTCTGGGAGGCCAGTGCAGGAAAATCACTTGAACGCAGGAGTTCCAGTCCAGCCTAGGCAACATGGTAAGACGGTGTCTTTATAAAAAATTTTGTAAAACTTAGCGGGGCATGGTGGTGCATTTCTATAGTCCCAGCTACTTAGAAGGCTGAGGTGGGAGTATCACTTGAGCCTAGGAGGTCGAGGTTGAAGTGAGCCATGATTCCAGCCTGGGTAACAGAGCAAGACCATCTTAAAAAAAAAAAAATCTGTAAGAGACCATAGTTTTTTTGTGTGTAACTTGTTCTAACATCCAGAAAATCCAGGGTTAAAAAATGTTTAAACCTAAGCTTTAATGCTACATATGTGTTTCTCTTCCTTGTTACACAAATTTGAAAGGCTGTACTATATATCTTGAAAAAATGGAATTCTTTTATAGCAGTTGTTCCAGTTAGAACTGATTTTATAGCATTTAAACTTTAACAACAGTTTTCTATGAGTGACCTTGGGGCTGGGCCTGGTGGTTCACACCTGTAATCCCAGCACTCTGGGAGGCCGAGGGAGGCAGATCACTTGAGGTCAGGAGTTCAAGACCAGCCTGGCCAAAATGGTGAAACCCCGTCTCTTGCCAAAAATATTTTTAAAAAAATTAGCCAGGTGTGGTGAAGCGTACCTGTAATGCCAGCTACTCGGGAGGCTGAAGCAGAAGAATCGTTTGAACCCAGGAGGCAGAGGTTGCAGTGAGCCAAGATCATGGCACAGCACTCCAGCCTGGGCAACAGAGTGAGACTTCGTCTCAAAAAAATAAAAATAAAAAGAGTGACCTTGGGCAGAGGAGAGAATGGAGTTGAGAATTTAAACTAATGGGCAAAAAGGGCAACTCCTGGTAAAGATAGTTGCATGTGAAGGAGGACACAGAGACTGCATTAAGTTCAGTTTTCAAGCATAACTTCTTGGTGTTTTACTATCATGTTACCCATCTTCGTGGTTGTTTGAATGGTACTAGAAGCTATGAAATTTACATATTTTGCATTCTCTGCTGTTAGTGAAGAACTCTCTAAAACCATGTTTTTCCTCTGCTTTCAAAGCATGACAATCATGAACACAGAAGAAGATTTCTGTGACCAAATGTTTGAGGAGTTTTTCCCACCACCAAGCAGTGGATACCAGCTGGGTGTCCCCCAGTTCAATTCTCATACTATCTACCTGGAGATAGTGTCAGATCCCACAGGTTTAGGGCTCAGTTCTTGAGACTGCACCAAGAAGTGTCTCTGAAACTTCTGATCAACCCAATTCAAGTTGGGGTTCCCAAAACCCCCTCTTTGGGTTCTATTAATTTTCTGGAGTAGCTCACAGAACTCAGGGAAACACATTTACCAGTTTATTATAAAGGATACAGAAAAAGAGATGCATAGAGTGAGGTATGGGGGAAGGGGTGCAGAGCTTCCATGCCCTCCCTAGACACACCCCACTCCAGGGACCTCCATGAGATCCGCCATGGAGACACTTGCTCAACCCAGTTCTGTTGGGTTTTTATGGAAGCTTCAGTATGTCAGCATCCCTTCCCCCAGAGCATGGGGGTAGGAGGTCTTATGACCCACAATCAGAAAGGCAAGGAATTATTAGAATCTTGCCTGGGAGCAGGTGAAAAGGAGGCATGGAGAAGGTTGGAGAGATCCTTTCCTTAGGTCTAACATACCCATAATAAAAGACTGAAATGGCCAGCCTTGGTGGTTCACCTCTGTAATCCCAGCACTTTTGAAGGCTGAGGCTGGAGGATCACTTGAGTGTAGGAGTTTGAGACCAGCCTGGATGTCCTGAGTAGCTGGGACTACAATCATGAGCCACCATGCCTGGCAAATTTTTGTATTTTTAATAGAGATGGGATTTTGCCAAGTTGCCCAGGTTGATCTTGAACTCCTGGGCTCAAGTAATCTACCCGCCTGAGCTTCCCAAAGTGCTAAGATTACAGGTGTGAGCCACCGCGCCCCACTGCTTTCTTCCATCTTTAGTCCCAGGCAGGTTTTCCTTGAGCCATCCAGCAGCTTCAGACTCACCTCCTCCAGCATGGGGCGAACACGTGAGTCATCTTCCACACCAAAAGCAAAGTCCTGGAATTGAGTCTCATTAGGCCACCTTGGCTCGCATGTCCATTCCAAAGTCAATCACTGTGGCCAGAGAAAGTGGATAGATGCTCTACACAGGGCCCTGGGTGACACACCCATCCCTGGAGCACATGCATGGGAAGGGCACTGGGTGAGTCTCTAAAGAACACATGGGATCTGTTACCAGAAGAAGGGAATGATTGCTGGGCAGGTAAAGCCACACATGTCATTTCATCACTGATGTACATTTTTCCTGATTGATATCTAATCACTGAACTGATAGTCTGCTTGGCTCCATCCAGCAGTGCTACCCTCTCATGTATGAGGGAAGAGCTTGGTGCTTGGGGGCTGTTGTAGGGGGTTGTCTGGATGTTTATTAGCGAGTGTCTTAGAGATAGATCACGGAAGCAGGACAAAGCAAAGGGAGAAGTCAGGTTGCAATGTCATCCCACTGGCAGTCTCAGCTAATGCCCACCACCACAACCACAGGAGCTCTAGAGCTACAGTGGACATTCAGAGTAGTCCCAAGTTGGAGCAAGAGAGGAGACCTTTCACATAGACACCAGGGAATATTATGCAGCCATAAAAAGGATGTGTTCACGTCCTTTTCAGGGACATGGATGAAGCTGGAAACCATCATTCTCAGCAAACTAGCAAAAGAACAGAAAACCAAACACCGCACGTTCTCACTCATAAGTGGATGTTGAACAATGAGAACACATGGACACAGAGAGGGGAACATCACACACCAGGGACTGCTGGAGGTAGGGGCCTGGGGAGAAATAGCAGGGGGTGGGGGGATTAGGGACGGATAGCATTAGGAGAAATACCTAATGTAGATGACAGTGATGGATGCAGCAAACCACCATGGCATGTGTATACCTATGTAACAAACCTGCACGTTCTGGACATGTACTTCAGAACTTAAAGTGTAATGAATAAATTTTTTTTTTTACAAAGAGAGAGAGGAGGCCTTTATACCCTGGGGTCCATTAGTCAGATATGCACCTTGTTAGGATGGGAGCACCGTCCAGGGAAACAAGGCTCTCCTCAGCTGAGGCTGCTCTGAAGGGACTGATGGCAAAGGGCTGCTGAAGACAGCACTCCCTGGGTGTGGGAGTAACCAATCCTGGTTCCTAAAGGAGACTGAAGCTGCACATCAGAGACCAACACAGGGACACACAGAAATGGCGGGGTGAAAAAGCTTTGTCCCAGGCCCCCTAAAGGTAGCAAGCACACCACTTTAAATAGTGATTGTATAAATATCAGCACCTAATCAGTAAGAATGATTAGTTAAAATTATAAAATTGCCTTTATTTTTATTTTTAATTATATTTTAAATATATAAATAGAGACAAGGTCTCACTATGTTGCCCAGTCTGGTCTCAAATTCCTGGGCTCAAGGAATTCTCCTGCCTTGGCCTCACAAAGTGGTGAGATTATAGGGATGAGCTACTGTGCCCAGCCCAAAATTGCAAAACTAACTTGAGGAAGATCTTATACTTTTTTGCGCCAAGTGCCACAACGGCTGGCTAGGGCTCTGCCTGAGGGCAAATTTTGTGATCGGATCCTCTGAGAATTCTGAGTCAGTCATGAACGGCAGCAGGTATCTAAAACCAGGATATCAATTTCAAGGAGATAAAGATGAGTCGGGAGTGTCGGCAACCTGGAAGTATTTATGATTCCCAAGGCTGGAAGTAACAGCTGGCTCCACCGGCTTATCAATACCACCATGTCCTTCTGGCTGAACTATCTCTCCCTTGATTAAAAAGATGTTTAGGCGGAGAATGAGCTTAATCTTTCCCACTGCCATCTAATGTCCATAACTCAGCAGATTTTATGATTTCAACAAAAAAGTCAGGTATCCTTACAGCAAGGGGGCGTAGGTGGGAGGGCTGACGCCCAATCAGTGTTGTAACAACCACACCAGGGTAAAAGCAAGAACATATTTCCTACACCTTCCAGGCTTGTCACTACCCACGATTCATACATGCTGGCAGGGGAGGATCATTAAACATGAGAAAAGGACAAAGCAAACAAACAAAAAACCCTGACGCATTTGGTAAGAGACAAAGCTTAGAAGAAATGAACTTGTAGAAGTAGGAGGATAAACAACCTCACTGGAAATTTAACACGTTTGAAGCAGTGGTTGGTGAGAACCAATGCTAGGAAAAATATTCATCTTATCAGCCAGTGAGACATATGGTAAATAATTTAAGACTTTCAAAGTTCATGCTTTAAGCTCTAACTGATAAGGAATTTGGGAATGGAGTACACATTGGAGGTGAAAAATGGCTCACCAGATGACTCACACATCCGAGAACCTGCTGCTCCACCAATATTTAGAATGTAGTTCTGCTTAGGACAAAAATCAACCTGAGAGGTTTTTGGTGTTTTTGTTTTGTAGTGTTGTTGTTGCTGTTCTGAGACGGGGTCTCACTCTGTCGCCCAGGCTATAGTGCAGTGGCAGGATCTTGGCTCACTTCAACCTCCTACTTCTAGGTTCAAGCGATTCTCCTGCCTCAGCCTCCCGAGTAGCTGAGATTACAGCTGCTCAACACCATGCCTGGCTAATTTCTGTATTTTTAGTAGAGATAGGGTTTTGCCATGTTGGAGAGGCTGTTGTCGAACTCCTGACCTCAGGAAATCCATCCACCTTGGCCTCCCAAAGTGATGGGACTATAGGCGTGAGCCACTGCGTTCGGCCCCTGAGAGGTTTTTGTCTGTGGATTGGATTGATTGGCTGGATTTTTTCTTTTCTTTTCTTTCTTTCTGATTTTTTTTTTTTTTGAGACAGCGTCTTGCTATGTCTCACCCGGGCTGGAATACAATGGCATGATCAGTGCTCACTGTTGCCTCAACCTCCTGGGCTTAAGCAATCCTCTCACCTCAGCCACCCAAGTGGGACCTGAGTGGACTACAGGAGCATACCACCAGGCCCAGCTAAGTTTTAAATTATTTGTAGAGATAAGGTCTCAATATAGTGTCCAGGGTGGTCTCAAACCCCTGAGCTCAAGTGATCCACCCGCCTCGGCCTCCCACAGTGCTGAGATTATAGGTATGAGCCACCATGGCTGGTGAATTTTTTTTTTAGTTAGAAGAATCCAAGGACATATTTTTTCAAGTTGTTATACATTTTTTTATCACTGTACATGACTATGCACATACATTTGTTCAGTCAACTCAAATATTTGAAGAAATGTAAAACTATCAATATAAATTTTAGAGTATATGCTACAGAATC
This sequence comes from Cacajao melanocephalus, assembly GCA_963573385.1. Classification (NCBI taxonomy): domain Eukaryota; kingdom Metazoa; phylum Chordata; class Mammalia; order Primates; family Pitheciidae; genus Cacajao; species Cacajao melanocephalus. Next base: position 30,510 of record CAUYLG010068531.1, on the reverse strand, counting down.
ATCAGAGTTCAGGAGAAATACAGAAGACTGTGTGGTTTAGAGGAGTTTAGAGCCAGACTCTAAAATTTCATTTCACACCTCTGTTACTTACTAGTTGTATGGCTTTGACAAATTTTCTCATCTAGTTGAGTTGGTTATTCATCTGTAAAGTGGATATATAAAAATATGTATCACATAGGGGCACTGCTTGAAGTAATGCAGGCAAAATGATTTTGCCTGCATTACCCAGTGCCCAGAAAACAGTCCACGAAAACAGTGACTGCTGCTCCTGCGGTGCTGTTGCCACCATCATCCCTGGGATGGTTGTTATGGAATATCTAAGCCTAAAGTATAAGACCCCTGGAAGAAAGGGAATCATTCTGACCCATGCTTCAAGAAGGTGTTTAATCTTTCAGGAAAATTGTGCCACCAAGAAAAAGGAATGAAAACAAAGATTAGTTGAGAATCCTACCTTTTATTTTCACTTGTTTTCCCCTAGTGGTTGAGTTGGGGGAAAGATTGAATGCAAGGTTTTTTTGGTTGTTTTTTTTTGAGACAAGGTCTCATTCTCTCACCCAGGCTGGCATGCAGTGGAACAATCACAGCTCACTGCAGTCTCAACCTCCCAGGCTCAAGCGATTCTCCCACCTCAGGCACACACCACCATGCCTGGCTAATTTTTAACTATTTTTGTAGAAATGGGCCTCACTATTTTTTCCTAGGCTGGTCTCAAACTTCTGGGCTTAAGCGATCTTCCTGACTTGGCCTCCCAAAGTGCTGGGATTAGAGTGTGAGCCACCATGCCCAGCTGCAAGTTTTTTCTTAAACGACAGCTTTACCTAAAGGCCTAGGATGGATTCAGGAAACCCAAGAGCTACCCAGGGTTTCTGGACAATTATCAATGCTGGGGCAGCCTCATTACCATGCACCATGTGTGGAGGCACAAGGCTATACTTTGCCTCTCCAGGTTTGTGAGAGTCAAGGGGAAGTTCCTTCTCAGCCCTGTACCAGTTGCCTGATTGTGTAATATAGAAGCTGATGTCAGTTCCACCACGACAGGATGCAGCTCCCTGACTTTCCCCACCCCCTCCTCCGAGACAGGGTCTCATTCTGTCATCCAGGCTAGAGTGCCGTGGCGCAATCAGGCTCACTGTAGCCTCCACCTCCCAGGCTCAAGCGATCCTTCCACCTCAGCCTCCCAAGTAGCTGGGACCACAGGTATATGCAACGATGCCCAGCAAATTTTTTAATTTCCTTTTCCTTCCCTTCCAGAGTCCAGGAAGAACCCTAAGATTATGGTTCTTAGGGTGAGGCAAAGCAAGAGAGGGTCATGTCAGCTGGGCAAGGAGGATGACCCCAGAGGCCCCAGAAGAACCGCAGACATCACACCTGTTCTTTCCCCCAGAATGCTACAATGGTCAACAATATTAAATGACACAGAAATGAGAAGATGAAAAGTGAAAAGAACTCACTGGATTTGGTCTTTGGTCTTTGGTAATGTACCACGCAGTTTCAGTGACATAGTGGAGGTAGAAACTTGAGTGAAGTCAAATGGAGATGTAATCCTTAGAAAACAAAAGCAAAGATTATGATCAGAATTGGTGAGCGTGAAAGGGATACTCATATACTGTTAGAAGAATTGTAAATTATATGAATTTTTGTGTCAAAAGTTTTTAATATGATCATATCATTTGACCCAGCTATTCTACTACCAGAAAATTATCTCAAGGAAGTGAGTATATATATCTATGTCAAGGTTTAGTTATAAGCTATTCATCTGAATATGGGTTTTAACCATTAAGAAAACCAAAATAAAAAAAGTTTTAAAAAAGAGAAAAAAAGAAACAACTTCAATGTACAATAATAGGATGTTAGGTAAACCAATTTTGTTCTATCCGGGGCAGATTTATCATGAAGCTAATGAAAATTAAGCTTTGGTCTCCTCACTTGCGTGGAGCCCTTCAATACCCTGGAGAGAGCCAGGCATGATGGCTCATGTCTGTAATCCCAGTTACTTGGGAATCTGAAATGGCAGGATCCCTTGGTCCTAGGAGTTCAAGTCCAATCTGGGCAATATAGCAATACCAGATCTCTAAAACAAAACAAAATAAATGCATACCAAGAGAGATTTATTTATGAAAATAATTTATTAAATAAATAAATTATTTAGTTATTTATATAAATAATTCTGTAGTCTTTTTCTAAAGAGAGCTTCCCCAATTGTATAAGTGTTAGGCGCTCCAAATCTGGATTATCCTTGAGTCTCTTTATATAATTATAAAAATAAGGTTGCATTCAATAATAGGACATATAACTCCCCCCCCAAAAAAAAATGACAAAAGATTTGAACAGGCATTTTTATCACAGAAAAGATGTTAATGGCATAAGGAGATGCAAATTACAACCACCATGAGATACCACTTCTCACGTACTAGAATGGCTAATTTTTTTTGAGATGGAGTCTCGCTCTGTTGCCCAGTCTGGAGTGTAGTGGCATGATCTCTGCTTACTGTAACCTCGGTCTCCCAGATTCAAGCAATTCTCCTGCCTCAGTTTCCTGAGTAGCTGGGATTACAGGTGCACGCCACCACCCCTGGCTAGTTTTTGTATTTTTAGTAAAGACAAGTTTTCACCATCTTGGCCGGGCTGTTTTCAAACTCCTGACCTCAAATGATCTGCCCATCTCAGCCTCTCAAAGTACTGGTATTATAGATGTGAGCCACCACGCCCGACCTAGAATGGCTAATTTTGTTTAAATTCTGATGAAGATGTGGAGCGACTAGAGCTCTCCTACATTACTGGTAGGAAGAAAACATGGTAGCAGGACTTTGGAAAACAGTCTGTGTGCAGGCCAAAGCAACTCCATCTTAAAAATTAATCCACCATGTTGGCTTCTAATTAGCCCTGTTCTGGGAAGGCCACTAAGTTTGCCAGCTTATCTATTGTTCTTCATGTAAGAGCAGGTACTCACTGTAAATCCTGTCCTTAGGTCCAACAACCTTGATGTTATCATACTTCAGTTGTCCTATACATTCCTTCTGAACCACTCCCTTCTATGGTACACAAGCCCTGGGTCTTGAGTGTAATGGTACCGGGATCCACCTTCTCTCTCTCTGCTGCCCCAAAAGCAGGAATGGCTTCTGCTTGTAAGTCCCTATTAAATGTTTATAAAAAACTGGATTTTCCAGCCTCTTTTTTGGACTTTGGGGTACATTTGCATAGATCTGCTCACTACAGAACAGTTTGGCAGCCTTTTACAGAGCTAAACATGTACTTACCATAGGACCCAGCAACCTCACTCCTAGGAATTTATCCAAGATAAACGAAAATGTAGGTCAACACAAAGACCTGCACACGAATGTTTATAGCAGCTTTACTAATGATTGCCAAAAACCGGAAACAACTCAAATATCTATTTACTGGTGAATGGATAAACCACCTGTGGTCCATCCACAAAATGGAACACTACCCATCAATGAGTAGAAACGAACTATTAGTACATTAAACAACATGAATGTATCGCAAAAGCCCAATTTTAAGTGAAAAAGAGCCACACACACACACACACACACACACAGCTACATACTGTATGATTCCATTTCTACAACATTCTGAAAAAGATAAAACTAGGATAGAAAATTATACTCATAGTTGTAGGGGGCTGGAGAGAAAAAGGGAAGTTAGGGATGACAGAAATGTCCTGTAACTTGGTTTTTGTGGTGCTTACATGACTGTATGTATTTGTCAAAATCACCAAACTGAGCACTTTAAAATGGTGAGTTTTAATGTATGTAAATTATACCTTAATAAATCTGGCCTTAAAAAAATTCAAGTTGTCTTGGAGTGGTAGCTCATGCCTCTCTAGTCATAGCTACTTGGGAGGCTGAAGCAGGAGGATTGTTTTAGCCCAAGAGTTCAAGGCTATAGTGCATTAAGACTGTGTCTGTGAGGAAGCCACAGTGGCTCAGGCAGTTGTCCTGGTGCATAAGGAGGTGAGGCTATGTGTTCGAGGTCAGCATGAACAACATAAGAACTTCTCATTCATTAAAAAAAAAAAAAAGATTGTGTCCGTGAATAGCCATTGCACTCTAGCTTGGGCAACATGGCAAGACCCCATTTCTTTAAAAAAAAAAAAAATTGAAGGGCTGGATGGGATGGCTCATGCCTATAATCCCAGCACTTTGGGAGACCAAGGTGAGTGGCTCACTCAAGGCCAGGAGTTCAAGACCAGCCTGGCCAACATGGTGAAATGCTATCTCTACTAAAAATACAAAAATTAATTAGTCATGGTGGTGCACACTTGCGATCCCAGCTACTTGGGAGGTTGCAGTGCAAGAGTCACTTGAGCCCAGGAGGCAGAGGCTGCAGTGAGCAGAGATCATACCACTGCCTTCCAGCTTGGGAGACAGAGCAAGACTCTGTCTCCAAAAAACAAAACAAAACAAAAAAATAGAAGTTGTAGAAAATATTTAAAGACATAGAATAGTAGTCACACAGTATTGATAAGTAAAGCAAGTCATATAGTATTGATCAGTAATCATTTTCATAAATCCAGCTTTGTATGCTCAGATAGATAATACATGAATACACTTACAGAGAAAAGAACAGGAAAACAACAAATTTCACCTAAAATTACTTTTGAAGCATTGGACAACAGATGAATTTTAACATTATACTTTTGCTCATGGATATTTTTTAATTTTTTATTTAATAAACATGTATCTTGTGTAATTTTTTTAAAGTAGGTTTTTGTTGATACAGGTGGAATTGACGGTTTTTAAAGAATGCATTATAGATGGAGAAATTAGAGACAGGGATTCCACCCTCTTCTGATTGGCTTGACTATTTAGGAAAAACTTACTAGAAAGGGATTCAGTCAAAGACAGATTTTTTGTTTGTTTTTTATTTTAAAGGGAAGAGTGAGACAAGACACCCATGCAATCAAGAGCTCATGACATGGTACTCCTTGAGAGATACAGTCATGGAACAGCACTGAGAGCAAGTTCCAATTATGCTCCAAAGTCTGGATGACTCATCTGCTTCTGAAAGAGCTTTCCATGATCCCACCTCACTCTTTTGTTCAGTCTTTCTCCTTGGTGGTCACCCCTGGATATTCCTGTGCTTAAGCCAAGGGTTCACTCCCTATTCCCAATCACATCCTGAACTCTCCTGCTCCATGCCTCCTCCACTCTGTTCCCCTGCCAGTCTGGAATGTTCTCCCCATCCCTCTCTCCTTTCAAATGAGAAGCAATAGCCAATTCCCCTGTACTCTACAACACTGCCTATACCTCCTTGGCATTCACTTCTAGCTTCAATCTTCTAGTTACCTGTCACTCCTCTTTCTCTCCCATTAACCTGAACCCCTTAGGCATCTTTCTGTCCTCCACAGCACTGTACACAGTGCCTTATCAATGTTTGTTGAATTTCACTGAAGATGGCATCAGACTTGGGATGCCAAACTATGATACATCCATAAACTCAAATACTTGTAGAATAGACTGATTATGAGATTAGTCGCAAATCCAGTGCAATTATAGGAAAGAAACGACATTGTTGCTCCATTCCAGAACATAAGTCCTTGTACCTTGGAAATAACCAGTGATATGACTTAAACAATGTTCATAGTTTTTTTAGTCCATTCGCACAGTGCTATAAAGAACTACCAGCATGTGGGTAATTTATAAAGAAAAGAGGTTTAATTGACTCACAGTTCCATAGGCTATACAGGAAGCATGGCTGGAGAGGCCTCAGGAAACTTACAATAATGGTGGAAGGCAAAAAGGAAGCAGGCACATCTTCATATGGTGGGCAGGTGAAAGAGAGTGAAGGGAGAAGTACTACACACTTTTAAACAACCAGATATCACGAAAACTCAGTCACTATCACTAGAACAGCAAGGAGGATATCTGCCCCATGATCTAATCACTTCCCACCAGATTCCCCCATCCCCTCCCTGCAACATTGGGAATTGCAATTTGACATGAGAATTGTGTGGGGACATGGAGCCAAACCATATCGATAGTCTGTTTCTTTTCTTTTTTTTTTTTTTAACTGAGTGAGTCTTTCAAATTTATATCCCTTTTTAAATATGTTTTCAGGGACAACTACCAGCTTGCTTTTACTATGGAATATCATGTTGTGATATTTTACTATGGAATATCATGTTGCATGCGTTGTGAGAAAGGATCCAACTGTACTTCTTAGCAGGAATGAGTGCTGTGGATCATGAATTGGCTGATTGAGATGTTCATTTCTTAACTACAAAAGTGCAATTATGATGAGGTATAATTATGACAAAGTATAATTAATAGAATTATGCAAACCATGTCTGTGCTTCTTATAGCTGAGTGACCTGGAAATCACTAAATGCAAGTCACACAGTAAGTATTTTTTAAATGTTCACATAAATCATTCTTGTTCACATAGCCAATCAGCCTTCTTACAGCTCTCGAACAGAATTTTTGGGTTATATGATCTAGGTCATCCTGGAAATGCACAGGTTGCCATGAATGTGGGCAGAGTCGAATGGAAGCAGGTCACTCCTAGGTCAACAATACAAGGAAGATCTTGACACCTTCAAGTTGTGTCTCAAAAAAGCACAAAGTCTGCTCAGATGCTGTCAACAGATATTGTAAAGGTTCTTCGCTATATGGGTGAGAAGACAAGAGAAACTATCTTTAGAGATCTGGGAGATCATTAGCTTAAAGGTAGTGATTGGTGTCATATGAGTGGTTATGATTTTGAGTGTAAATGAGTAATGAGAGAGAAAAGGGAAGGGGATGTTTAAGTAGCGAAGGAAATCACAGATTTGAAGATCAATGAAGAATAGTCTGAGATAAAAGAAAAATAAGGCCACATAAAGTCATTATCATTTGCGGTGAACATTGTCAAATGCCAAAAAGAACATGAAGCAGATTAAATATGGCCATAAATTTTCTGATATTCCTTCCATCAAGAAGTGGGGTTCTATGTCCCGTCCCCTTAAGTCTGGGTGGGTTTTGTGACTTTTTTACCCAATAGCCTGCCAGGAAGTAAAGCTGTGTTCATTTTCAGGACTGGTTCTCAAAAGAATAGCAGCTTCCACTTCCTATCTCTTGGAACACTCAATCATGGAGAAGTCAGCCACCATATAAGAAGTCTGACTGTACTAAGATCACCCTGCTGTGAGAAAGACCAGGTTTACTATGAAGACAGAGAGACGCCCAGCCATCCCAGGCTGCTCCAGCCAACCCAGCCCAGGCACCGTTTGCCCAGGCCTCACCTGCTATCTCACCACATCTGCAAAGCAGAGCTCAAAGTGAGGGGCAATCACCTGAGCCCAAGCAACCTACAGAACTGTGAGAAATCAATTTTGTGTTTATTTGTTTTTGTTTGTTTGTTTTTTGAGATGGAGTCTCACTCTGTTGCTCAGGCTAGAGTCAGTGGCATGATCTCGCTTCACTGCAACCTCCACCTCCCAGGTTCGAGCGATTCCAGCCTCAGCCTCCTGAGTAGCTGGAACTACAAGCATGCACCACCATGCTTCACTAATTTTTGCACTTTTAGTAGAGATGGGGTTTCACCATGTTGGCTAGGCTGTTCTTGAACTCCTGACCTCAAGTGATCTGCCCAGCTCAGCCTCCTCAAGTGCCGGGATTACAGGTGTGAGCCACTGCACCCAGCCCAATTTTTAATTTATTTTAAACAATGAACTATTTGGATGGCTAATTACACAGTGTTTAATTTCAATGCCAACTGGGGCAGCACCAACAGAGTGTACTGAGTGTACTGCAATTCATTTCGGACACAACCATCCAGAGTTGGCACAGACCCCTCAAGTTAAGGACAAAGTTCTCCACAAGACAGCTCTCACTTCAGACACCAGCTGTAAGCTTCAGGGGATCCCAGGCCACTCATACTCTGACTGGCTGCAAATTTGAGAGTTCCCACAACCATCTCAGGTTGGATAATTCACCAAAATGACTCACAGAACTCAGAAACATGCTATATATGAAATAATAGTTTTATTGTGAAGAATACACATAGGTATCAAGATATTAAAAAAACAGAGAAAAATTTAAAAAATAAAAGATTACACAGGGCAAGGTCTGGGAGGGAAGACAGAGCTTCAGTGCCCTTCCCTGGAGGAGTCAGGGAGCATCACCCTCCCAGCACTTCACTGTATTCATCAACCAGGAAGCTCCTCCAAGCCTAGGTGTCCAGAGTTTTTATTGGGGTCTCATTATGAAGGCATGATTGATTAAACCCCTAGCCACATGACTGACCCCAATCTCTGGTTCTTCTTCCTGGATAGTGTCCCCAAATCCAAGAGCCATATGTTAAGTTTTCCAAGTCATTTTTAAATCCTCTTACTTGACTTGAGGTGAGAAAGAAGTACTCCATTCCCCTCTCCCATGCTGGGAGAGGGAGCACAGCATACTTGCAACTCTCTCCAAAGTAGTGTGAATCAGCCAACACTGGACAGACCAGTTTTGAACAATTCCTACTGCAAGCCCTGCATGATGGTGTCTATTGTTAGTTTCTCAGCCACTTGGGCCTCTTCAGAACTTTTAAATTGCATTTTAGGTTCCATTCCACAATGCTTAACAAAATACAAAAAGGTCTCTGTTTTCATGGATTTTAGTGTCTATTAAGAGATAGAGATAGTAAATAACACAAACAAATACATAATTGGAAACAATGTTGAGTCTTATAAAGGAAAGATTCACTAGATGTGATCGACTTTGGTGGCCTCAGTGAATCATGCCTTCAGGTATTTTGCCCTTGAGTAATCCCCTTTCATGTTGACACTAAGTTTGGCCATACAATTAACTTTCACCATTGGGACATTCCAAACATAGTGTAAGCAGAAGTTTGATGAACTTGCACATGGGATTAGGCCTCTTGGAATGCACTTTCTTAGAATCCAGTTGCCAGCCTGTGGAGGAAGCCCAAGCAGCCACATACAGAGGTCCACATAAGAGTTAGCCAAGGAGCCTGGCCAAAAACCCCCGCTGAGCTCCCAGCAGGTGACCAGCATGATATACCAGACTTGTGACCTTGCAGGTATCTCAGCACCCCAACTGACACAACACCTCGTGAACCAGAACCACCTGATTAACTGATATGGTTTGACACTGTGTCCCCACCCAAATATGCCAATCTGAGATCCTCAATGTTGGGGAAGGGACCTGGTGGGGTATGATTGGATCACAAGGGCAAATTTCCCCCTTGCCGTTCTCCTAATAGTGAGTTCTCATGAGATCTGGTTGTTACACTCTCTCTTTCCTGCTCCACAATGTGAAGACTGTTCCTGCTTCCCCTTCACCTCTGCTATGACTGTAAGTTTCCTGACGCCTCCCCATCCATGCTTCCTGTACAGCTTGTGGAAATGTGAGCCAATTAAACCTCTTTACTTTACAAATTACCCAGTATCAGGTAGTTCTTTATAGCAGTGTGAGAACGGACAAATACATCAACCAACCAAAAGAATTATGAGAAATGATACCCTGTTAGTATTTATACCACTGGATTTTGGAGTGATTTGTAACGTAGCAATAAACAACAAAAACACAAGACTATGAGAACAAAAACAAAAGACCTACCTAATCTAGAAAATTGGGGAGGCTTTTCCAGGGGAATCAATAATTTACATAGAATCTGGAAGAAAAAAAGTATAAGTTAATTTCCAAACAGAGACCAGTGTCCATAATGGCCTGTATTTGAAGAGAAGCTGATGCAGTAAAAAACAGAATGGAGATTATTTGTTTTCTTTTTGTTTGTTTGTTTGTTTGAGACAGATTCTCACTCTGTCACCCAGGTTGGAGTACAGTGGCACGATCTCGGCTCACTGAAACCTCCGCCTCCTGGGTTCAAGTGATTCTCCTGCCTCAGCCTCTTGAGTAGCTGAGATTACAGACACCAACCACCATGCCCAGCTAATTTTTGTATTTTTAGTAGAAACAGGGTTTCACCATGTTGGTCAGGCTGGTCTTGAACTCCTGACCTCAAGCAATCCACCCGCCTTGGCCTCCCAAAGTGATGGGATTATAGGTGTGAGCCACCACACTCGGCCTGAAAAACAGAATGGAGATCATTTTCTTATGCATCTTTACCTAATTATAAAACAAGTTGGACATGATGGCTTATACCTGTAAGCACTTTAGGAAGGAGGTCAAGGCAGGAGGATCACTTGAGCCCAGGAGTTTGAGACCAGCAAGATAATGAGTCTCCATCTATATAAGAAAAAAAAATATATATATATTTGTTAATATATATATTAAATATACATATATTAAAATATATATACTTAACATATATTAAAGTATATATTAAATATATATTAAAATATATATGGAGAGAGAGAGAGGGAGAGAAGCAAACGTGTGCATACATTTATTTTATACAGCAATAGTAAAGAAGGAAATAAAAACCCAGCGCTAAAACTGATATGTCTATTCTTGCTTATTAATACAGACTTGCCATTAGAGCCATCTGTGACATATGCACATTGTGCTGGGACCATCTGCAATGTTCCTAATCTAATGGTTTAAATGATGGCTCACACCCTCATTAGAAGATATTAGCACCTCGAAACACATTTGTTGGAAATAGCAAGGTACTGATCCCTTCAGATGCTATCAAGTGGCTACGCTGTAAACTAATGCACATCCTAGCAAGAACAAAGGGAACCAGACATTGAGCCCCTTCTGTGGACCAGGATATTTGACAGACTCATACATTCTCTCATTAATCTCAGTAATCATAAGCGCAGGTATTATTTTTCCTTTTCTACTTATTAAAGAAAGTAAAGCTTTTAAAGTTTCATTAGCTTGATCACACAGCTCGAAAGTAGTAAAGCGAAGTTTTAAATCCCAGGCTCTCTGCCTCCAAAATCTGCATCTATAATAGCTGTTGTTGGTTGCCTTCCCTGCTGCAGCTTCCTCCTTTCTTCCAGACGTTTTTCAACACCCATATCCTCCTATTCAGTCAGTGAGCTTCAAGGATGGGTCTCTTGCCTACACAGTATTTTTTTTTTTTTGAGACACTCCTCTCTCTGTTGCCCAGACTGAAGTGCGGTAGGATGATCTCAGCTTCCCAGGCTCAAGCAATTCTCATGCCTCAGCCTCCCGAATAGCTGAGACTACAGGCGCATGCCACTATGCTCAGCTAACTTAGGAATTTTTTTGTAGAGACGGGGTTTCACCCTGTTGCCCAGGCTGATGTCAAACTCCTGAGCTCAAACAATCTGCCTGCCTCAGCATCCCAAAGTGCTGGGATTACAGGTGTGAGCCACCGTGTCTGGCCCTCCAGTAGTATTTTTTTCACAGCAGGCGCAATTGGCACTTGGGGCTGACTAGTTCTCTGCTCTGCAGGGCTCTCAGACGCATCTTAGGATGTTTAGTATCCCTGGCCTCCACTTGCCATCATTCTAACAACTGAGAATGCCCAGCACACACTTGTAAGGCAGTGCTCAGACTGAGAATGGCCAGTTCACACCAAATACCACGCCTCCTGTCAATGATGGGTTCAGGAACCTACCCAGCAATTGGTGAGCTGTCCTTTCAAGGGGATTTCCCTGCCATGTGGAAAGATTCATGAACAGGAAAGCAGTTTGGGCCAATGAGATGTAAGGGGAGGTCTGCTGAGCTGTTTTGCACAAGAAGCTTACATACTCTGAAGAAACAGCTTCTTGGCCCTGAAGGTTTTCACCTATGGTGATGAGACCCAGAACTCCTCTACCATGTCACTGCCACCTTTAAAATGAAGCCACAACCTGGAGGCAAACAGATCTGAACAACTCTGAGAAAGGCAGCTAATACAACTGATCACCATGAATCTCTGGACTTTTCAGTTGAATGAACAAATTAAGTCACCTTTATTCTTTCAGCTAATACAGTTAAATAATAAATCCTTAATGTTGGGCTTTCAGTTATTTGTGGAGGCAAATATCCTACCTGATATAACACCTTCTTTAAGTCATTAGGCACTACTGTCTTTACCTAGAGCACAAAACATGCCCATTTGGGCTAGTGGCTGTGAAGGGCAGGACAAAGGCACAGATTTCAATTTTGGAATTTGCCCAACTTTCTGCTCTCTTCAGTTTTTGTCTGTCTACCATGTTGCTCCCTGCTCTAAGCAGAAGACATGTGCTTTTTCCAGTTGCGTGGATTCCTTTGCTTGCTCTCTCAGTCCCACCTTTTCCTACCACCTCAGAGGTCTCTCTCCATAACGTATTCACCCTCTGTCTAGACTCTCCAGCCTTTCCCTTTCTACAACTCTTTCCCCAAAGCATGTGCACATCTCCGGACCTGCCCCTTGGTAGCCAACCCTCCCTCAGGCCATGCACTTCTTATCTGTGGCCCTTTGCCTTCACACGTCATAGCCAAGCTCCTTAGAGGTGACCTTTTCATCTACTTCTCCACTTCCTCATGTTTGCATTCTCCTCTGCCAATTAATCGTCAAACTACTGGGATCTGATTGATGCCACTAACTTCTCTAATGAAACTGCACTGGTAATATTCACTGATTAGTTCCTACATAATAAATCCAATAAGCATTTATCTTTATAATGCCTAACCTTTCTGCTAAATGTGTTAACCAATTCTTCTTTCAAAAATTATCTCTTGGTTCCAGGTGCGGTGGCTCATGCCTGTAATCACAGCACTTTGAGAGGCTGAGACAGGCAGATTGCTTGAGCTCAGGGGTTTGAGACCAGCCTGGGCAACATAGTGAAACCCTACTTCTACATAAAAATACAAAAATTAGTTGGTACGGTTGCATGCACCTGTAGTCTCAGCTACTTGGGAGGCTGAGGCAGGAGGATCACTTGAGTCAGGGTACAGAGGTTGCAGTGAGCCGAGATCACACCACTGCACTCCAGCCTGGGCCACACAGTGAGACTCTGTCTCAAAAAAAAAAAAAAAAATTCTCTCTTGGGGCACATATACTAAAATTGGAATGATACAGAGAAGGTTGGCATGGCCCCTATGCAAGGATGACATGGAAATTTGTGAACCATTCTATACTTTTGTAATAAATAATAAAAAGAGAAAAAAATTCTATCTTTTTTGTGTTCGTGCTACCATCCTCTAACGCATAAGCTCTTAATCTGGGGTCAATGGACCACAGGAATATAAATAGGAAAAAAATTATATCATTATTCACTCTGAAATTCAATATTTTCTGCAGTTATAACAGTTGGTAACCAACTGTGATAGTGTCGGCATGCCTATGTCTTTGTCATTAATAGAAATAGATGTTTTTTATCATACAATACCATTGATAGGAGTATCTTGTGGTATTATTTATACTCATCCCTACTATTAAATTATAATTATTAGACATCTTGTTAGATCTCCTTATTTAATTTGTTAATAAAGAAGCACATAAAATATTCTAAAACAAATTTGTTTTTGTGCAATCACCTGATGGGCTCTTCCCGCCCATTGCACAGACAAAATCAATTCACTAAGACCATGACACTGCAGTAGAGAAATAGTTTAATTTTCTACAAAGGAGAACTGGAGTTATCACTAAATCTGTCTGCCTAAAGGTTGGGAGGCTAGGGATTTTTATGGACAATTTGGTGGGCAGAGGGTTAGGGACTGGGTGCTGCTGAATGGTTGGGAATAAAATCACAGGCGTGTGGAAAACAGTCCTCATGCTCTGAGTCCTTCATTGGGTGGGGCCACAGGACAAGCTTAGTCATGAGTCACGAGTCTGGGTGTGGTCAGTCTGAAGAACATTTAAAAAAAAATCAAATTTCAAAGTTGGTCAAGGTGACTCATGCCTGTAATCCCAGCACTGTGGAAAGCCAAGGCAGGAGGATCACTTGAACCCTAGAGTTCGAGACCAGCCTGGGCAAGATGGTGAGACCCTGTGCCAACAAAATAAAAAATATTAAAGTGTGGTATGTGCACCTGTGGTCCCAGCTACTGACGCAGGAGGATCTTTTGAGCCCTGGAGTTCAAGGCTGCAGTGAGCTGTGATCATACCACTGTACTCCAGCTTGGGTGACAGAGCTAGACCCTGTCTTTAAAAAAAAAAAAATTAGGTTCTACAATAATGATATAATCTCCTTCCTTACTTCCGTTTCTTTTCTTCCTTCCTTCTCTCTCTTTCTTTCCCTCCCTTCCTTTTTTTCTTTCCTTCCTTCCTTCCCTCTGTTTCCTTCATTCCTTCTCTTTCTTTCCCTCCCACCCTCCTTCCCTCCCTCCTTCATTCCCTCCCTCCCTCCCTCCTTCCTTCTTTCCTCTTTTTTTTCAAGAGATGAGATCACACTATGTTGCCTAGGCTGGTCTCAAATGCCTGGGCTCAAGCAATCCTCCTGCCTCAGCCTCCCAAAGTACTGGCATTACAGGTGTGAGCCACTGTGCCCAGCCAATGGTGATATAATCTACAGGAAAAACAGGGACTGTCACAAATCTAGTGACCTTTGGCCACATGACCCCTGAGCTATAAGGGATTATGGAAGTACACCTACATTTTAGCAGAGTTCAGGCCCCTCCCATAATCTTATTCTTATGGCCTTCCATTAGACTTACAAAGTTGGTTTCTGGGTCCTGAGGAAGGAAGGGGTTCATTTTATGGAGGGACTATAATCATCCTTGCTTTTAAGTTAAAATATATACTTAAACTCTTCCCAAAGTTAGTTTGGCCTATGCCCAGGAATGACCAAGGACAGTTTGGAGGTCAGAAGCAAAATGGAGTCAACTATGTTAGATTTCTTACTGTCATAATCTTTACAAAGTTGGTTTCATTTGCAACATTTTGATAAAAATTTCAATATAATTTAATTTCTCTGTAATCTTCTGTATTTTATTTTGTACCTTTAAAACCATTGTTCTGAGAAGGCACTAATGAGTTTCACCAGGCTAAAGAGTCTGTTGCTGAAAGAAGCCTGTGATAAAACAGTGCCTAAAGTTTCTGCCCTTCCCACTTTAAAATATATATGCATACACACACACACACACATATATATATAGAATTACTGCTTCTCAGTCCAGTTTTGAAGCTCACGCTGCAAGGTCCGCTACCCCTCTTTTTATTTTCAGTGTTTTGGCTTCAAAACCACCTGTGACTGGTATTATAGTCATTGGGTTTTACAGTAAGGGCTCACCTAAGAACTCGGAGATAAGTTTGTACTCTGAGCATTAATGTTAAATGTCAACATATAATGATGCCAGACATCTTGTGAAGATAACATATCCTGAGTGCTTCCCACAATCTCGGCACTGCACAGTAATCCTATCACTTTGATATTCTTTTTCCCATTTTACAGATTAAGAAACGGAAACACAGATGGAATCAATGGCATGGCTAGGTCATATGGTCAGTAAGCAATGAAGCTGGAGGCTTAATATACTACAAAATAAAATTATAGGAGTGACCTAAAGATCCAGCTTGGATCCCAGGGCCAGAACTGGATAGTAATTTAATTGAATTTGTTAAGGTATCTAAAGTGACTGTCATCACAAATGGGGTTGGCCGGCCTTAAACCCTCAAAAAAAGAAGGTCTCAGAGATAAAAAGCAGTATTCTCTATTAAAATATGATTCATGATTTAGATCTCAAGAACTTCAACCACACAAAAAAAATTTGTTTTAAACATGATTCGTGGGAGGTTTTCATTCATCAAAGTATTTGGTTCTTGGGCAAAGCCATTAGGCCAGGGTTATAAATGCCTGCAGAGGCCAAAGAGATTAATGGTGCTGTTTAGAATGAGACAACAGGGTGTGGTTAGGGCTGATGAAGTAAGAGAGCGAAGGAGCTGAATAAAGACATTGGGATTGATGCTTTTCTCTGGAAAGGTCATCCCAAAAGTGAGATGGGTGACTCATGTTCTCTTAGCTTAAGGTCATTAAATATTCCATACACATTATCTTTATCCAGGATAACAAAAAGCTAGTTGCACAAATTTAAAAATATCCCTGTCTCTGGGACAATGATTTCTCATTGCAATTTGACCTTCCTCTTTTAAAAATCAGACTCATAAACTAGGTTAATGTAAGTCCATTCCTGAAAGATGGATTCACTCTTGATATACAGAGAAATCAGGTTCCTAAGCCTGATTTACTACACATACCAGCTTGTGAGCTCTCTTGGGAGACACAATGTATCCTTGCTTTGTGAACATAAAGCGTACATTATTTTCTTGTGGAGGACAAATACATTTTTCTTATTTGTTATATGCTGACGATTTTTAAATTTGTCTGTGGAGGTCACAACCCTCGTTAGTCCCATAGAATCCAGCATCTATCACTACTACTTACTAATGTAATGACATAAGAAATTATTTAATCTCTTTAAGCATCAGTCTGCCTATAAAATATTCAAAAATGTAAAAACCTGTATCAGGTTTGCTGTGAAAATTAGATGATTTAGTATTTTGTTAAACATTTTTTATTGCATTAAATTTCTGGGAAATTTTAAGAATAACTGAGAGATTCAATAGATATACAGGTAAAGGATACAAGCATGTAACCTACAATAGAGGAACTACAAATGTCTAGCAGACACTTGAAAAAACATTGGGACCCCACAGTTATACCAGCTACATAGTATTTCTATCTCGAGCTCAGGCCACTCCCCCAAGATTCAAATGTCCAATTGCTCATCTGACATCACTTGGAAGTCTACTGGCATCTCAATTCAACATGTCCGAAACAGAATCTTTGATTAACTCTCCTTTTTCCCACATACCTGGTCAACTCCTACCTCAATTAATTGCATTACTTTGTTCATCAGGCAAAATATGCAGGAATCATGCTTATATTTTTTCTCTTTCCAGTTCTTCCATACACAGTCTGTCAATGAGCTGGACCTAGTGAGGTCCTGGACTCTTGGGTGCTGCCCGGACCCACCCGAATGCCAGAACAGGAGTGACTTAAGTTCCTCAGGGAGCTAGGGTAAACAGATACCCTTTGTCTTGTTTCACATAAACACACAAAAATCTTGTCCTTCTAGAAGTTCACCTCTCAAAACAATACCAGCCAAGTAGAAGAAGAAAAGAAGAGCAAGTATCTAGGGACCCCGATTTGCCTGGATACCCATCTGAGTGATTTGGGGTGGCCAACTTGAAACAGCTTTTCTTCCCCAAGACATTCTCTCCTGTTCTCAGCCAGATTCCTGCAATCATGAGGTTAAAAAGAAAAACAAATATCTTTGTGCTTTGGCATTTGTGATGGGCAAGGTACTCTTAAAATGCAGGGCTCAGGGCAGGACCCCTTTCCTCTGAGTTCAAGAAAGGCACTGAGTCTTTTTCTTTTCTTTCTCTTTTTTTTTTTTTTTTTTGAGACAAGGTCTCACTCTGTCACCCAGGCTAAAGTGAAGGGCAAGAACATGGCTCATGGCAGCCAGCCTCAATCTCCTGGGCTCAAGCAATCCTCCCACCTCAGCTTCCCACGTTGCTGGTACTACAAGTACATGTAATAGTGGCCTGCTAACTTTCTGTTTTTATTTTTGTTTTTATAGAGACAAGGTCTCACTTTGTTACCCAGGCTGATTTCAAACTCCTGGGCTCAAGCAATCCTCCCAACTCAGCTTCCCAAAGTCCTGGGATTACAGGCATGATGCACCACTGTATCTAGCTTTTATTAATTTTATCATTCATCTCTATTGCTTTTATTGCACATTCTGTTAACTTTTTATGAACTCTTTGTTCTAATAAATAAACACATGAAGGTTTTTCATAAATAAACCAGGAGTCTACTAAAATGGTATATTCTAGCTGTGTGAGGTTTTGGAAAATGTTTTATGTTTGAATGTTCTTTCCAAATCTTCGAAAATATACATTCTGAGTTGAAAAGTTTTATAATAGGTAAAACTCACTAACCCACATGCTTTCAATGCTGGGAACAGCAGGTATGGTAGACAGAAATATAAGATGACTCCCAAGATTTTTGCACCCTGGCATACTCATATATTTTTCCAGTTGTTCAGACACTAAATTTAGGTGCTCCTGTGAAGGGATTTTGTAGGTGTGAATAACGTCCCAAATCAGTTCACCTTGAGATAGAAAGATGATCCTGGGTGGGCCAGATTTTATCAGTTGAGTCCTTAAAGGGAACAGCACCCTTCCTGACAAAGAGAGTCAAAGCATGAAGGATTAAAAATGAGGGAGATTCTCTATTGCCAGCTCTGGAAATGGAGCAGGTCATGTGGTAAGGCATGCAAGTGGCCTCTAGTTGCTGAGAGCAGCTCCCAGCTAATAGCCAACAAGGAAATAACAACTGAAAGGAGATGAATCTGGCCACACCATGTGAGCTTGGAAAGGAACTCTGAGTGCCAGATGAGGACGCAACCAAGCCAACACCTTGAGTTTAGCTTCATGAGATGCTGAGTAGAAAATCCAGTGACTCCATGCCCAGATTTACCAAAACCCTACAGGAGAAAGACAACACCCCCTTATTGTCTCACAATGCTGTATTGCTTTTAGCCTCTAAGGTTATTTAGTAATTTAGTAATAAAAAGCAAATCCAGTAGGACATGCTAATATTAAGATACAACCTCTACATTATATGATGCAGTGTGAATCAGCACAGCAGAGATTGTAGTATCTCTGGAAGCCATTTCTATACTGGACAATTCTTGGCAATAGTTCAACTACACATGCAAGTGACCAAATTAATATATCTTACAAAACTAAATGCATCTTCAACAATACTCTTCCTTAACCAGTA
Organism: Cacajao melanocephalus; assembly: GCA_963573385.1. NCBI lineage: Eukaryota > Metazoa > Chordata > Mammalia > Primates > Pitheciidae > Cacajao > Cacajao melanocephalus. The sequence goes on along the minus strand of CAUYLG010068531.1, from coordinate 11,870 downwards.
CCAAAAAAAAGATCTGTGGATATTCTGTAACACCTCCCAACACAAGAGGAAGTATTATAGATGGGAGTGAAGACTAAAAAGAGACAATAGAATTCACTGATTAAGATTTAAATTTCTTACTTTTGCGACTTTTTATTAGCAAAAAAAAAAAAAAAGAAAATTGATCACGTGAACACATTTGCATTAAAAGGTGTTTTTGCAAATTAGGGGCCCTGAACTTAAGCTTGATTAGGTTCACAGTAAGCCTACCTCTCTCTTTACCCACAGCACTTGGCAGAGTGCCTGGCATCTGAATGACAGGTCTCAAATATTCTTTCTCATATAATTGCATTCAATAAATCATTAAATTGTTATTTACTTAAATGACTTTAAAATTTTCTTGAGTGGGCCAGGCGTGGTGGCTCACGCCTGTAATCCCAGCACTTTAGGAGGCTGAGCCAGGTGGATCATTTGAGGTCTGGAGTTCGAGACTAGCCTGGCCAACATGGTGAAAACCCATCTCTACTAAAAATACAAAAATTAGCCAGGCATAGTGGCATATGCCTGTAATCCCAGCTACTCAGGAGGCTGAGGCAGGAGAATTGCCTGAGCCTGGGAGGCAGAGGCTGCGGTAAGCCAAGATCGCACCACTGCACTCCAGCCCAGGCAACAGTGCAAGACTCCATCTAAAAAAAATTCTTGAGTGAATTAACACTACTTGAAGGATCCCTGTAAACTGAGACTACTTTCAATTTCTTATCTACTGAGTCATTTATAATAAAACATGTTATATGTTTACTTCCTCATCTCTGCTTGCTTCCAAGAAAGAAAAGGTAAGTAATTTAGTTTTTGTATTTCAATTAGTAATTCAATAACCTGTTTTTTTTTTTTTTTTTTAAAGCAAAATAGCTTATCTCAGAGTTCAAGTCAGACAATCTCACCATTGGTATTTGGATTCAGTGTCTTCTGAGGTGAAGTGAAAGAAGAACCTTTCAGAAATGCATGCAGTTAATTCAAAGAGAGGAAGAAGGATCTAGTTCTAAAGAGGCTTTGTCTATAATTGATTTTTCTAAAGGAAAAATCAACAAAAAGTATAGTGTATCGATGCCAAATACTCTGCTCTTTCAAACAAACGTTTTCATATTATAACTTGTATCATAGTATCAGGAAAATTAAAATACCCATTTACTAAGAGCAAAAAAATGCTCTTCAGTAAGTCTAATAATAAAAACTTCAAGATAATATTACAAAATTACATAAGCCTGCAGTTCTTCTAATAAAGATTACTAAACTGTAGTATCAGAAAAGATACTTTTGGGGAATAAAATGATAGTCAAGCTTCCCTACTGGTTTGTACCTTAAACTTGCTTAGCTAAAGGCAGTGCTTCCACCACCTCCATTTAGTGTAAATTTTGTTAACCTGAAACTTAAAATGCAAAATGATGTATAATATACAATGCTATCCGTAATGATAATAGCTGCTATAATATTTGGATATAAGAGTTTTTACAGGCAGGAAAATATGCAGTTTCTAAAAAATGATTCAAAGTTCATGAAAAAGTGGAAATACATGGTTTACTCTGTTGTTCACATAAATCTGCAAGGACTTGGAATGGAAACAAATGGCAATTATTATCTTAAAAAAATCCTTTCTTTAATACTTTAGCATTGTAGTCTATCTTCAAAACAATTGCTTTGAATATAACTTTTTTTAAACTGAAAAAAATATATTTTATCTTCCTTTTCTGACTACACAATTATTTTTTTCTTTTTTAAATCAGAAACTCATTGCTTGCTAATGACTATACAATTGTTATTGCTGTTGTTTAGAGACAGGGTCTCACTCTGTCACCCCAGCTACAATGCAGTGGCACAACATAGCTCACTGTACCCTCAAACCCCTGGGCTCAAGTGATCCTTCCAAGTGGATAGGACTACATGCCACCACGCCTGGCTAGTTTATTTTTATTTTTTTAGAGATGGGGTCTTACTATGTTGCTCAGGCTGGTCTGGGATTCCTGGCCTCCAGCAATCCTCCTGTGTAGCTGGGATTACAGACGTGAGCCACAGCACCGGCCTAAAATAATTATTTTTCAGTTCCTTATTTAAAACATTATTAGCAGGACAGGCATAGTGGCTGATGCCTATAATCCCAGCACTTTGGGAGTCAAGGCCAGGCAGATCACTTGAGGTCAGGAGTTCAAGACCAGACTGGCCAACATGGTGACACTCTGTCTCTACTAAAAATACAAAAAGATTAGCCAGACATGGTGGCACTTGCCTATAATCCCAGCTACTTGGGAGGCTGAGGCAGGAGAACCACTTGAACCTGGGAGGCAGAGGTTGCAGTGAGACAAGATCATGCTACTGCACTCCAGCCTGAGTGACAGAGCAAGACTCCATCTCAAAAAATAAAATATTTTAGCAGTATATAAAATCAAAACAACCACAAATTTCTTTGTAGGCAAACCCATTTATAATAAACTTGTATGTAGATAGATTACATAAATGTGATTTGACTTAAAATGTATCTGACTTCAGATGATATTTATTAGATACTTCTTTTTATTTCTTTTATCTATTCAGGTTTGTGGCAGCCAGCTACCAAGATGGCTCCCAATGACCTTTGCCTCTGGCATAAATGCCCATGTGTAGTTCTTTCCTACATTTTATCATGGCTGGTCTGTGGGACCAACAGAATACAGCAGAAGTGATGATATGTAACTTCTGAGGCTAAGTCATACAAACACTTTGAGGTTTTTGCCTTGTTCTGTGTCAGATCACCCTCTGGAAGAAATCAGCTGCATTGCCATGAGGATACTCACACAGTCTTACAAAGAAGTCCATGTGACAACCGAGGTCTCCTACCAACAGCTGGATGAGTGAGCCATCTTGGATGAAAATCCTCTAGCCCCAGTCAAGCCTTCAAATGACTACAGCCCTGGCTAAAAAATTAAGTGCAACATATAATACCCTAAGGCGGAATCACCCAGCTAAGCTGCTCCTAGATTTCTGATGCACAAAAATTGTGTGAGAGATCAAATGCTTATTGTTGTTTCAACGTTGTGCAGTATTTTCTCCTAATCTGAACATTTGTAGAGGTTCCTGAGAATTGATCTCCATATTCTTTAAATTAGGAAATTTAAAAGATCACTGGAAGTAGAGAGATTATTCTTCCCACAAACCTGAATTAACCTTACAGATTTTTTTTAATATGAGTCCTGAGACATAATTTTGCTTTTTGGAGAATAGACTTATTCTTTTAATAGCTTAACTTTTTTTTTCTTTTTTTTTTTTGAGATGAAGTCTCACTCTGTCACTAGGGCTGGAGTGCAGTAGTGCTATCCCGGCTCACTGTAACCTCCCCCTCCCAGAGTCAAGCAATTCTCCTGCCTCAGCCTCGCTAGCAGCTGGGATGAGAGGTGACTGCCATTACACCAAGCTAATTTTTAATATTTTTAGTAAAGATGGGGTTTCACCAGGTTGGCCAGGCTGGTCTTGAACTACTGACCTCATGATTCACCCGCCTCAGCCTCCCAAAGTGCTGGATTACAGGTGTGAGCCACCTCACCCAGTCCAACTTTTTTTTTTTTTTTAATAGAAGTGTTTGGAAAACTAGACTCCTATTTTCTCCAGATTACAAGTGAAATTTGATCCTGTGGTGGCAATTTTTCTCTCTCTCATCATTACATTATGTTGGAAATTCTGATAATGGGATTGTTAGAAGCAGAGATAAAGGCTATATAAAAGAGAGAGGAGACAGAAAAGGGGGTGAAATGTAATTTCACAATTCCCTGCACCGCTTATTTCCTAAGACCTTGTCTCACACAAAAGACATCAGAGACAGAAAGCTTTCTCTGTCCACATCTTCCATAGGGATGAAGACAGCTTATCGTTTCTCAGAAAATAAAGAAAAAATGAATTTTTCTTTATCGAAATTTAAACATAATTAGGGATAGATGTTAAAATTAATTGAGACATCTATAAGAATAACAAGTACTGCTTTTCTGGGCACATTGCTCGTGGGGCAGCCCTGCTCCACAAGAAGCAGTAAAGCCAAACAACAACAAGAAAAGAGTAACAAGTAGTTTTCTCTTTAGCACAACGTGAAGTATACTTTTCGTGATCCCAGTCCCATTCCAATCCCAAATTGTCCAAAGCAAGGAATATCTACTATTTAACTCAAAACATAGGACATATTAAAGACAAACGAAGAGTTAAAAAAAATCAACAATGCAGTTGATAAAATACTACTGATGTTATTACCTGGATCTGTAGGAGTTGGTCTCTTAATATACTTGGATACATTGCAATTTGGTATATGTATTCTCTCCTAGTCTTCGCGTCTATTGCTAGAAATGCTATTATGTAAGTAACCAGAATTATTATCTCTTTTCAACAGATGATGAAAGTTTGAAGAGGATTTTCTCAAAGTCAGCTCGTTAGTGGCAAGGAAGAGACTATAATTCAGACCTTGCAGAATCCAAAATGGGGCCTTTCTCCAGATCATGTTCTCTGTTGAATGCACTAAGCAAATCTTTAGGACTTAGAAAAAATAATTAAAGAGCATTATTCTTGTTTTTAATTCACTTTTAAGTTCTATGTTAATTATTAATTTAATATACTTATATAGCGGGTTTTTTAAAGATGACGTCTCACTCTGTTGCCCAGGCTGTGCAGTAGGGGTGCAGGGGTACAATCATGGCTCACTGCAGCCTCAAACTCCTGAGCTCAAGGGATCCTTCCACCTTAGCCTCCCTAGCAGTTGGGAATGTAGGTATGAGCCACCGTGCCCAGCTTATATAGTAATTTTTCTTAATAGTAAACAATTTTTAAGGCTAGGCACAATGGCTTACACCTGTAATCCCAACACTTTGGGAGGCCAAGGTGGGAAGATCACTTGAGCTGAGGAGTTTGAGACTAGCCTGAGCAACATGGCAAAACCCCATCTCTACAAATAATTTTTTTTTTTTTTGACGGAGTCTTTCCCTGTCACTCAGGCTGGAGTGCAGTGGCACAATCTCAGCTCACTGCAACCTCCATCTCCTGGGTCAAGTGATTCTCCTACGTGAGCCTCCCTAGTAGCTGGGATTACAGGTGTGCACCACCACACCCAGCTAATTTTTGTATTTTTAGTAGAGATGGGGTTCACCACGTTGGCTAGGCTGGTCTTGAACTCCTGACCATAAGTGATGCACCCGCTTCTGCCTCCCAAAGTGCTGGGATTCCAGGCGTGAGCCACAGCACCTGGCTCTACAAATTTTTAAAAGTCAGCCAGTGGTGGTGGTGCATGTCTGTGGTCCCAGCTACTCAGGAGGCTGAGGTGGGAGGAGCACTTGAGCCCAGGAGGCTGAGGTTGCAGTGAGCATGACTGGACAACTGCCTTTCAGCCTAAGTGACAGAAACCTCATCTCAATAATAATTTTTTTAATACAGACAGGCTCTCACTATTTTTCTCAGGCTGGTCTTGAATTCCTGGACTCAAGTGATCCTCCCACCTCAGCCTCCCAAAGTGCTGGGATTACAGGTGTAAGCCAGCATGCCTGGCCATATAGTTATAATTTTAATGCACTATTTTATAAAATTATCTTATTATTATCCCAATTATTCATTGTTTCTGCTCCATGGACTTACGTCAGTCCTTTCTATTACTAATGATCAGTCTGTTGGTATAAAGAATAGCCTACCTACAAAAGAAACTTTTTTCTCCCACCTATACACACTTCGACTGAGGATGTGAATTTGCTGTCACTAATTTTTGACTCTTTAAATAGCTTTTTGAAGGATGAGCAGAAGGGAAAAGAGAAAACAGTCACTTCCGACTTCAACATGGAACCAGAAATAGGTCATGAATAGAAAAGCAAAACAAGGAGTACTACTAAGAATGTGACCTAACTAGAATAGAAATGGCATATCAAGTAGATGAGGAAAACAAAGAACAATAAGGAGGGTTGTTGAAGCACCTGGAATGACTAGGTTAAGGCAATAGCTATAAAAGATAATGTCCTTGAAGACCCAGCTTTAAAGACTCTCCCTCTGCAAAACCTACCTTCATTTCCCTAAAAGATATTAGAAGAAATTGTACTCTATAAAATCATAGAGCACGTCTCCCACAGCCTTCATCAGGCCAAAGCTATTTACGACTTAGCACAAGATGACTCTAATCTCCTTTAAGGCAGGGTCCTTGTTGGGCTCATTTAACTCCTATGTTTGTTTGTTTTTTTTTCTGGAGACAAGAGTCTTGTTCTGTCTCCCAGGCTGGAGTGCAGTGGTACAGTCTCGGCTCACTGCAAGTACCCCTCTTCCAGCCCCCAAATTCAAATGATTCTCCTGGTTCAGCCTCTCAAGTAGCTGGACTACTTGAGGCGCGTGCCACCACGCCTGGCTAATTCTTGTATATTTAGTAGAGATGGGGTTTCACCATGCTGGTCAGGCTGGTCTCGAACTCCTGATGATCCACCCACCTCGGCCTCCCAAAGTGCTGGGATTACAGGCGTGAGCCACTGTGCCCAGCCTCCTATGGTTTTTTGTTTGTTTTTTTGTTATTGCCAGGAGTTGGGTGAGATGGGGTAGAAAGAGAGATATATTTGCTTTGGAGCTACAGTTCTTATTAACAGGTTGAAGGTGGAGGAGGACAGGGAGGAAAGGAAAGGAAGGGGAAAATGACCTCAGTGTTTATGAGGTGTCCTCTGTGTGCTTGACGTAGTGCTAGACATTTTACATACGTTATCTCCGAGGGGAAACTAAGGCTTAGAGCATTTAGTAATCTATCCAAGATCACTCAGCTGATATTGAGTGGTGAAGTCAGGATTTCAGTCTAATTATTTCTTCTTCCAAAACTGGTGCTGAAGTCAGGTGTGGTGGCTCATGCCTGTAATCCCAGCACTTTGGGAGGCCAAGGCAGGTGGATTACTTGATGCCAAAAGTTCAAAACCAGTCTGGTCAACATGGCAAAAACTCTGTCTCTACTAAAAATACAAAAGTGGGGTAGGGTATGGTGGTATGTGCCTACAGTCCCAGTTACGTGGGGGACTGAGGTCCAAGAATCGCTTGATCCCAGGAGGTGGAGGTTGGCAGTGAGTTGAAATCGCACCACTGCACTCTAGCCTGGGTGACAGAGCAAGACTCTTTCTAAAAAAAAAAAAAAACAAAAACTGGCACTGAGTTTTAGGTATTTGCTGGAAAACTAGTTCTGTTATAGTATTTGGAGATGGCTGAAGGAAGGCATTTCACAATTGTTCTTAATTATTTCTGGGTCATGGAAGAATCTCTCCCATAAAAGTGTACATGTGCAAATATATACATCATTATGAGTTTTGCACACCATTTCAGAAGGATTGGCTAAGGAACCACAGAAACAAAGGCAAGAACCTCAAGATTACAGTATTCCCAACCACCTTCTCCCATTCCACTCCACCCTAAACCTCTTCCCAAACCCTGAGATTAATTAAAACCAGAGAAAATATAAACACGAAAGATTCGTTGGGAGAAGCAAATGCAAACTTCTAATATAGTATTGTACTCAAAAATGTCATAGAGAACTTGATTAGGAGACACTGAAGAATGTAGTAACAATCTTTAAATTTCACAGTTATGACCTTCAGACCATATATAATGTAAGGTTAAGAGACAGGGTTATCACAATACATTCTAAGAGAGTGAAAACAGCTGAAAATCAAACTGAATGGAAAATCCCAGGAAGTATACTATATTTAATGGAAGAGAGGTTTATTTCTGTTATTCTGTCTGGGGAACTTTTCTTGAAAAATATGTTTGGATTTTATGGGCTAAAGAAAATGTTTTAAATGAGGTTTATGTGATTTTTTTTATACACTGTTATTTCTTTCCAAGAGGATTTAAAAGAGATTATAGGTTTATAGAAAATATAACAAAATATTATGAATCATACATAGGAAAAAAAGGTAGAGACATAAAATAGAGCCAGGAACAAAGCTGATTTTAAACTATGAATTTATATAGTGATTAGGCCTTTACTTACTCAAGGTAATTTCTTTTTTTTCTTTTTAATTTTCTGTAGAGACAGGATCTCACCATGTTATCCACGTTGGTCTTGAACTCCTAGGCTCAAGGGATCCTCCAGCCTTTGCCTCCCAAAGTGATGGAATTACCTGTGTGAGCCACTGCACTCAGCCCCTCAAGGTAATTTCTAAAAATTATGCAGCACTGAGAGTTTTATGTATTAGATATACATTTTTCATAATTTACACAATATTTTCACATACATTATCTTATTTGATCCTAAATGGACTTTGTGAGGCAGTTATTATTCACATTTTCCATATAAGGAAACTGAAACTCAGAAAAGAACTTGAAAAATCCTGTCCTTCAAGGTGGAGAATTGCTTGAGGCCAGTAGTTCAAGACCAGCCTGGGTAACACAGGGAGTCTCTAACTCTCCAAATAATAATAATAAATAAGCTGGGTGTGGTGGTGCGTGCCTGTGGTCCCAGCTACTTGGGAGGCTGAGGCAGGACAATCACTGGAGCCCAGGAGGTCAAGACTGGTAGTAAGCCGTGATTGCGTCACTATACTCCAGCATAGATGACAGAGCAAGAACTTCGTCTCAATCAATCAATCAATCAGAACAATAGGCATTTGACATCTATGGTCCTGGCATTTTCACAAGAGACGGATTACTACCTTCTTTACAGATGGCTTTAGATTTGGAGGCTGTCTATGCATAAAATTACAAGACTTCATGCTTGGAATAGCCCTTTTAAGAAACACTTAACTGCTTTACTTTATAGACGAGCACACTGAAGCACTCATAGATTTTTTAAAATAATTTTTTCTTTCAATAATTATTTTATTTATTAAGACACAGAGTCTCAATCTATAGCCCAAACTGGAGTCCAGTGGCACCATCCTAGCTCACTGAAGCCTCTAAATCCTTGGCTCAAGCTATCCTCCCCTTCAGCCTCCCAAGTAGCAGGAACTGCAGGCACAAGCCATTGCAACCTGCGCTCTGAAGCTTTAAGAGGCCAAATGATTCCTCACATTCATTCAATCAATTACAGGTAGAGCCAAGACCAAAAGCCAGATTTCCTAAGTTATTTTCTTTATAACACATTGCCTCTATAGCTTTATATCCGTGTGTATGATTTTTGTTACATATCCAGTTCTCATCCTCTTTCCTGTCACAATTTCCCTTGTGTCTACTGGGTAAAGTTTTAAATGCATGTTGACATAGCATACAAGGCCCTGCATAACCTGGCACAAGAGATCTCTCCAGGTACTCTCCTCCTCTAATAATATAGGAATACTCCTGACTCCTAGGATGCTAGATGTTCGTGTAACATCCTAACAGAGTTGTCCTGTTTAGGCTGTGTTAGTGAAGGAAGGCCACATCCCTCTATCCTGTGAGAGTGAATACTTGAGTTTCTCCTCTATCACCCAGGAAGACTCGGGTGAAGGCACTCAAGTCAGGGGGACAAAATGACGTCTGAAACCTAGAGGCCTTGGGCAGGGACCTCCCCTTCCTCAAACTCAAGGTAAATGAACCAAATTTTGCGATTCCAGGTAACTTTTCATGTCAAATTCTTCGGTGCCATCCCTGACCCTTTAATAAAATCCCCTCCAAATATTTCAGAAAAACCTTGTGAGTTCATATTTGGCAAGGCCATCCAAAGCATGTAGCAACCCTCCATATCTAGCCAGCATGATGGCGTCAGTACTAATTACAACATGATAGATTCCAAAGAGGAGAGGAGAGTATTAGGCAACAGGAACCAGGGCCACTAAATCCCAATGACTTTTCCCCAGCAATGATTCTCCTTCCATATGGGGTTATGGGTTATGAGGACATGGGTTAGTCAATTAAATTCCTTATGCAATTTCAAATTCCCTGAACAGATCCAGGAATTTTGCACATTCTGTTCCTTTTCCATAAACTTTGGTTCCCTTCCCTAAACTGTTGCTCTTTTGACAAACTCTTTTTTTTGTTTCTTTTGAGATGGAGTCTCGCTCTGTCGCCCAGGCTGGAGTGTAGTTGCCTAATCTCAGCTTACTGCAACCTCCACCTCCCGGGTTCAAGTAATTCTCTGCCTCCCGAGTAGCTGGGATTACAGACGTCCACCACCATGCCCGGCATATTTTTTTTGTATTTTTTGTAGAGACGGGGTTTCATCATCTTGGCCAGGTTGCTCTTGAACTCCCGACCTTGTGATCCACCTGCCTCGGCCTCCCAAAGTGCTGGGATTCTTTTGATAAACTCTTAGTCATCATTCATATTCCTGGCTCAGACATCATCATCTCTAGGTAACCTTTCCTGAAACTTAGATTACCTATTCTCTATCACCTCTTCCATAACCTGTGCTCCTTTTGAACAGAGTGATGACATTTTGGGCTCAATGATTAAAAAAGAAAAGTAGAAAAACAGAACATAAAACATACAGGGTCTCTAGCTGCTATGCCAGGGAGTGCATGAAACATAGTATTCAATAACTCTTATTTAAAAGCTAAATTAGTCATTTTGTTTTTTTCTTTAGCAGTATTTCTTAATAGGTAACTCATGAACACTCCAAAAAAATGTCAAATTGCACAAAAAATTTTAGGCAAAAGTACGTTTTCCCCCCAATCCCATTTCCTCCTTTCTTTTAATACCAGTTACGTTTCCTTTCAGATTGATTATGCATATATGGGTATTTAAATGTTTTCCCACTATTTGTTATACATGATAAAAATTATATAGGATTCATATATTACATATGTTGTATGTTATATAACATGCATACAACATATATATAGGATTCATATATTACATATGTAGTATATGTTATATGTACATATGTTGTATGTTATATAACATGCAACATATGTAATATATGTAACATATGCAACATATGTTATATATATATATATACACACACACGTACAGATTGTCTCAGTTTTGCATAACCAAAGTCAAGCTTTTTTTTTTTTTAAGATAAGCCCTCAGAACCAGGACAGGTCCAGAGGCTTTATTTATTTTTATTTTTATTTATTTTGAAACGGAGTCTCACTCTTTCACCCAGGCTGGAGTGCAGTGGTGCAATCTTGGCCCACTACAACCTTCACCTCCAGGGTTCAAGTGAGTCTCCTGCCTCAGCCTCCTGAGTAGTTGGGAATACAGGCGAGCGCCACCACGCCCGGCTAATTTTTGTATTTTTAATAGAGACGGGGTTTCACCATGTTGGCCAGGGTGGTCTCGAACTCCTCACCTCAGGTGAGAGCAGCATAGTATTCCACTGTACGGGCATATCATGATTTACTTCGCAGTCCCAGATTTACGGTTTCCAATTTATAAATACTGCCATTTTCACCGTCAAGCCCGGACGCCAAACACAGAAATACCGTCCCCCAACCCCCTCACCGTGTGCCTCCCACATTTTCACACACATTTTCAGGAGCCCAGGGCGGGGCCCTGCATCGAACGCTGCCTCTGCCTTTCCCCCACGTGCCCCGCTCCCCCACCACAGGGCAGAAGGCGACGGAACCGAGTCCTCCGCACCCACACCTGCCCGGTTCCCCAGCGTCTGCCAGCGGCCGGGATCTCCTGCTCAAACGTGGCGGAACCACCAGAGCCCGGCCTCGCCCGGCTCGGGACAGGGCTAACTGGGCCCGGCCAGCTCTGCGCGGGGCGGGACTCCGACGGGGCGGGGCGGGACTGCGGCCGGCGGGGTACGGCCGGCGTGAGGGGCTCCTCCCCTTTCCTCCGGCGGCGCCGGCAGCCGCAGCACTTCCGGGTCGGCGTGGAGGCGGGGCGGAGGCGCCGCGGCGGCTGTTATTGTTCGCCTGGGCTCGGTCGGGCGCTGTCTCCCATATCTCGGCGGGTGTCAGTTTGTACGGCTTCCTCACAGCCCCTCACTCCCGGCAGCTGACAGCAATAGCAGC
>CAUYLG010068530.1:0-14473 GCA_963573385.1 Cacajao melanocephalus | reverse complement strand
AAAAGTGACCACATAATTGGAAGTAAATCACTCCTCAGCAATTGCATAGCATTTCACAGGTTTAAGTAAAACACTGGTTGGCTGCTTGTTTGTTATTTTCATCCCTTATTCCTTCCTGTCTCCATTGTTAAGCACAATTATTAGCAAAAAAGAGGTTTTTAATACCCATTTTTAGACTGCATTCTAGCCTGGGCAATAGAACAAGAATCCCGTTCTCTCTCCCTCTTTCTCTTCCTCTTTCTTTCTCTCTTACATACTTTTTTTCTTTCTTTCACTCTCACTTTCTTTCCTCTCTTTTTCTTTCTCTCAAAAATAAAAAAATAATTAAAAAAAAAACCCTAAACTAATTGGGCATTGAAGGAATATCTCAAAATTATAAGAAGCATCTATGACAAACCTACATCCAACATCAAGACAAAGAGAAGGGAATGATATGATCTTATATATAGGAAACCCTAAAGCCTCCACAAAAAGTTTTATCTTTGATAAATGAATTTGATAATAGTATTGGAAGTCCTAGCCAGAGCAACCAGGCAAGCAGGAAAAATAAAAGGCATCCACATAGGAAAATAAGTCAAAGTTTCCCTTTGCTGACAGTATGATTCTATACCTAGAAAACATAAGGATTACACCAAAAGCCTTCTAGAACTGATAAATGACTTCAGTAAAGTTCGAAGATGCAAAATAAATGGACAAAAATTAGTAACATTTCTATGCACCAAAAACGTTCAAGTTGACAGCCAAATCAAGAATATAATTCTATTTACAATAGTCACACAAAGAAATAAAATACCTAGTTCAAAGATCTCTACAGGGAGAACTACAAAATACCGCTGAAAGAAATCACAGATAAAACAAACAAATGGAAAACCATTTCATGTTCATGAATTGGAAGGATCAACATCATTAAAATGACCCTACTGCCCAAAGCAATCTATAGATTCAATACTGTTCCTATCAAACTACCAACATCGTTTTTCATAGAGTTGGAACAAAATTCTAAAATTCATATGGAACAAAAAAAAGCCCAAATAGCCAAAGCAATCCTAAGTAAAAGTACAAAGCTGGAAGTATCACATTACCAGACTTCAAACTATAGTACATGGGTACAGTATGCTACTAGTTCAAAAACAGATAGATAGACCAATAGAACAGAAAAGAGAACACAGAAATAAAGCCGTATACCTACAACCACCTGATCTTTGACAAAGTTGACAAAAATAAGCAGTAGGGAAAAACCTCTGTATTCAATAAATGGTGTTGTGATAACTGGCTAGCTATATGCAGAAGAATGACACTGGACCTCTAGCTTTCACCATATACAAAAATTAACTCAAGATGGGTTGAAGGTTTAGATGTAAAGCTTCAAACTATAAACATTCTAGAAGAAAACCTATGGAATATCATTCTGGAATCAGCTTAGGCTAAATGACAGTCCTCAAGAGCAACTGCAGCAAGAACAAATTTGACAATGGTACATAGTTAAACTGAAGGGTTTCTGCACAGCAAAAGAAACTATCAACAGAGTGGTTTCTCTTTTTTTGGTAAGTTTCCACATGATTATCTCTTTATCATTCTTCAAGCTTCAGGTTAAATCCTTACAAAGTTCTTCCCGCGTCATCCCATCTAATAATCATTCACCATGCAGGAATTCTTATTTCCGATTACTTTATTTGTTTATTTTCTGCTGCACTTCTCTTAGCTTGTAATTACATTTTATGTTCACTTATTTACCTGTTTATTGACTGTCTTTTGCTTAGACTCTAAGCTTCATGAGTATAGGTATTATGACTTTTATTTATTATAATAGAACTAACACTTAAACTATGACTGTTTACCACTATATAACTAGTGCCTGGCATAAATTTGTTGAATGAATGAGTAAATGAATATATCTGGGTGTCCTTAAAGATTCTTGATAGATCTATGAAATCTGGGGGCAGATGGCCACATGTATTCTTTGTATAGTTTTATACATCATTTTTGCTGAGTTGTACAGAATACATTTGATGGGTTGGGAATTGTATTTGTGCTAAATTGCTGTAGAGAAATGTAACTGGGGGTTGAATGGTCTTAGAGACTGTGCATTTTTACATACCTCTGCTAAGTCATTACTAGGGAATTGGGTTACACACTGGCCTATTTACAGTGTGGTTGCAGTTTGGCAAGACCAAGTCCATGGCCAGTCATCTGGGTCTCAGGTCTTTCTTTAGCTCTGGAACGGTGAGACAAAAGCACTCCTGTCTTTCTAAATCTGATGAAGAACAGACTTCTTCCCTGGAAAAGGGCCGAATAGTAATATGCCTCTAAGGACTGCACTGAGTAAACCTTTAGAGCAAGGTGCAGTCAAAGCTGGTTAAAATCATACCATTTCATAACACTGTTTACAGGCAAAGACACACAACAGGCAGCTGCAAAGAAAGAGAGCTGGCTACACAAGGAACAGCAGCTTGGATCTGTTCTTTCACCCCCTTGAGCTGTTTGTTTAGCATTGCATGGAAACAGATTTCCTGGTTTGTCTGTTAAACCTCCAGCTTCCCCTTTGTGTCTAACTTATTGATAAGATGCCTACATGTGTCTTACAGTTTTTCACCTTGAGCTTTAAAGTTGAAATGACACTTCTGTTTCTCTACTTGCTTCCTTGAAAGAAAAGATTGAGTGATATTTTAGGAAAATTGAGTAAAAGAAAATCATACCTCTTAGAAGTTTCCAGAATGTTACTAACATATAAAAATGTCCATTCTCTCCTTGAGGGATGAGACTGTGTTTCCACCAACGTGTCCACTATGTTTCAGTATTCAGTCTTCTGTTGTTTCTGGAATTTAAAGTAGGGTTAAATTATGACTCTATCACTTAACAATTTGGGGACTTCAGGCAAGTCACTTAATATCTCTGAGCTTCAATTTCCTTGTGTAAAATAGAAATAACAGCTGTTTTGACCTATAGGGTTATTTTGAGAACCAAATAGAAGAATGGATGTGAAGGTACTTCGTATCCTGTAAAACTCTTTGCAAATGTAAAGTAATATTGTCCTTGCCAAAGGTTTGCTCTCCCTTTCTGTAAAGAAAAGGTTGACATTTTCAAGCCATTAGTTGATAATTCCTCTAGGGTCACATTTGTTTGCAGACAGAATAGGTGTGAGCCTCTATGATGAGATTTGGACCAAAGATGAGAAGAAACCCTAGAGTCTTTTAAGTGAATTTTAAGCATGACAACCTTCAAAAAGAGGAAAGCTGGTTCATATAAAACCTTTTACCTTGTCATATCTCTTCTAGCAAGGCCCCTTTGGAAGTACAAACTTCTGATGGAAAGCACTGATAGGGTTCAGAACATGCTACTCCAAAATGCCATATTGGCATTTGAGAAAACAGCAGAAGCAGGAAGGTCATTCTCTGACCTCGTGTCCTTTACCTCTGAAGCAGGTCATACAACCCTCATTCTAGAGGTATCCTTTCAATACCCAGATAAAAAGAACATCCTTATTTCTAAAGATGGTAAGAGACACAGAGGAGAATCTGAACACATAGGCCTTGCTAAGTTTCTCTCAGTTTATTAATATTAGATTATACCCTTTTGTCTGATCATACTTCTTGTGTTATTCTGTTTTGCATTGCTATAAAGGAATACCTGAAGATAGGTTATTTATAAAGAAAAGAGATTTATTTGGATCATGGTTCTGTAAACTGTACAAGAAACCTGGAGCCAGCATCTGCTTCTGGTGAGGGCCTAGGGAAGCTTACAATCATGTTGGAAGGCAAGGAGATAGCAGGCATGTTAAGCATGTTACATAATTATAGATGGAGCAAGAGAGGAAGAGGTGCCAGGCTCTTTTTAATAACCAGTTTGTATTAGTTTGTTTTCATACTCCTATAAAGACTGCTTGTGACTGGATTATTTATGTATGGAAAGGAAAGAGGTTTAATTGACTCACAGTTCAACATGGCTGGGAGGCCTCAGGAAACTTACAATCATGGTGGCAGGCAAAGGGAAGCAAGACAACTTCTTCATAAGGCAGCAGGAAGGAAAAGTGCCAAGAGTGAAGAGCCCCTTATAAACCATCAGATTTTGTGAGAACCCACTCAATATTACATAATGAGCATGGGAGAAACCATTTATCTCCACCTGATCTTTTTCTCAACACATGGGGATTATGGGGATTATAATTCATGATAAGATTTGGATGGTGACACAAAGCCTAACCACATCATTTTGCCTCTCTTCCCTACCAAATCGCATGTTCTTTTCACATTTTAAAACCAATCATGCATTCCCAACAGTCCTCCAAAATCTTAATTCATTCCAGCATTATCCCAAAAAGTCCAAGTACAAAGTCTCATTTGAGACAAAGCAATTCCCTTTTGTCTATGAGCCTGTAAAATCAAAAGCAAATTAGTTACTTCCTAGATATAATGAGAGTACAGATAATCGGTAAATACACCCATTACAAATGGGAGAAATTAACCAAAACAAAGGGACTACTACAGGCTCCATGCAAGTCTGAAATCCAATAGGGCGGTCAAATCTTAAGACTCCAAAATGATCACCTTTGACTCCAGGTCTCACATACAGGTCACACTGATGCAAGAAGTGGGCTACCATGGTCTTGTGCAGCTCCACCCCTGTGGCTTTGCAGGGTACAGCCCCTGTCCTGGCTGCTTTCCCATGCTGGTATTGAGTGTCTGCAGCTTTTATAGGTGCACAGTGCAAGCTGTTGGTGGATCTACAATTCTGGTGTTTGGAAGACAGTGACCTTCTTCTCATAGCTCCACTAGCTCTACTAGGCAGTTCCCCAGTGGGAACTCTGTGTTGGGACTCTGACCCCACATTTCCCTTTTGCACTACCCTAGTAGAAGTTCTTCATGAGGGCTCCACCCCTGCAGCAAACTTCTGCCTGGACATCCAGGCATTTCCACACATCCTCTGAAATCTAGGCAAAGGTTCCCACACCTCAATTCTTAACTTCTGTAAACCTTCAGGACCAACATCTGTGTAAACTGCCAAGACTTGGGGCTTACACTCTCTGAAGCAATGGCCTAAGATGTAAATTGGCCCTTTTTTAGCCATGAGTGGAAAGCAGGGCACCACACGTTGAGACTGCACAAAACAGCAAAGCCCTGGGCCCACCTCACAAAACCATTTTTTCCTCCTAGGCCCCCAGGCCTGTGATGGGAGGGGCTGCCATGAAGGTCTCTGATGTGCCCTGGAGACATTTTCCCCACTGTCTTGGTGGTTAACATTTGGTTCCTCATTACTTACACAAATTTTTGCAGTGGGCTTGAATGTCTCCTCAGAAAATGGGGTTTTCTTTTCTGTCACATCATCAGGCTGCAAATTTCCCAAACTTTCATGTGCTGATTCCCTTTTAAACATAAGTTTCAATTCCTTTATAGATATACTTGCAAGAATATTGTATTTATTAAAGGAGGCTATAGATGCATTAATTTAATAGACCTAACCCATTACTTGATTGTAAAGGAAAATAGAAGCACCTTCATACATATCAACCTTCAACAGAAGTACCTTCATACATATCATTAAAAGTCAGTTTAATTTGTTGTATTGCATAACATTTATTTTTTTATCGAGGCAATAATATTTTGATTAAAAGCAATCTGATTTTGCTGGTCCTAAAATTCATCAGGATAGTTTTAGGGGTTTAATTAGAGATTTTATCCATTTATGATAATTGTCATGGAAGAAGATCTTGTCAAAATAATTTCAGATAGTCTGGGAAAAACAGAAATATATGTGGTCATGAGTAATACACGTGGTCATGAGTAATACAAGCAGAAGATGAAGGACTTTATTATTTGTATCTGAATCTGCTAATTACCTAAAAATAGTAGTCTACTTATATTTAACTCAAAACATAGAAATATAAATTATTATATGTTTATAATATAATTATAAATAATATAATTTATATTACAAAGGAAAAAGAATAATAGGTTCAGATTTGCAGTGGGAATATCAGTTAAATAATCACTTTAACTTAGTGACTCTCCAGGACATTTAGTGAAAGTTGGTTCTGTGTGACAAGTTTAGCTTTTGTTAGCAAGCATGACTTGTTTCCTTCCATCCCTTCCCCTAATCCCAGATTTTTAAGACTTTACTTACTTGGAAAAGCAAACAGAGCAGATTCTCCCCCTACTGAGAGGACCAAGTTCCTGAAAAACTCTTTAAGAAAATTCATAGGTAAAGAATACAAGACATTATCAGATAAACAAGAGAGACTAAAGTTTTAGGAACCCATAAGAGTTCTTTTAATAATCTTAAAGTCAAGAATATAAAACACCAAATACAGTGCATGAAATAAAGAGAACAGTCAGTAACATTTCATCCATTTAATATTAGTAATAATACATATTTATAATTAATTTCCACCTATCAATCAGTGCTCATTGCTTATAAAATTTCAGGGATTTCTGTCTGCCAGAGTTTCAATGAGATATAAAAAAAAGTGTTTAGTTTGCCTTCTGACAGATAACACATATATGAAGAGATGATTTCTTTTGTGTCTGAATGATTTAATGGTCCAAAGTTGTTGACATTGTCTCCAGATTCCACTGTGGTTCCACAAATATACTGTAACTTAGATCTAACTCACATTGATCTACTTTTGAGTATTTTTTATTTTACATATTTGTCATAACTAAGTAGTTATTTCCTAAATTATATCCCTAACCCAAGATTCTATAGTTATGGCTCTCTCTGATCACTGCAATTTGCATAAAACACACCACCACAGCTCTTAAGTGTAACTCAGCTTCCTCTCCACTCACAGAAATAGAAGTGTAATTACAACGCTCGAGGTTACTTTTCCTCAGCTCTCTATCTCTGGAGAGGGTCCAGTGCAAAAATTTCTATTGTTGCTCTGCAATACACTCTGTCTTTTCTATTCCCAGCAACTACTTTCTTCTTTCTTTACTTATCTCTGATAGCAATGACATACAATTTATGCTCAAGAACTCAAATTCCCATGGTTGCTAAAAAGGTATGCAGGAGATTAGAATTTTTGGAAAGAGAAAATTGCTATTGGAAAAAGATTCTTGTACTCAGGCAAAGGTAATGTATTTGGTATTTTTGGATGTTTTCGTATCTCAATGAGGTGTGTTTATGAGATTGTTCCCTGAGAGAACTTTTAGATGGTCAAGGGCTCAGGGTGAGGGAATCAAGAAGAACCAGAAGGCCCGTGTCCCTGATCAAGTAGACAGGGGTCTATACAGAGAAGTTGAGGAGAGTGCTGAAGGAAAGGCACTAGCAACACTGAGGGTAAACTGTTCATTTTACTGTTTTACCTAAAGTAGAAATAAAGTCTTATTCTCAAAGAACTTGAAATCTAGTTTTTGTAGCAAGAATTTCTTGTGGTGGGATTGTGAATCACTGCCATATATTATCAAAGCAATTTGTAGTCTTTCAAGAATTTATCAGTGGAAAAGTTTGATAACAGTACTTTCTGGAGAGGACTGGCTTAAATATAATACTGTGCTATATATTATGATTCTGAGATAGTAACTGAAGAAATACATTAGGCAAAAGCAGACTATTTTCAGCCATTGTGTCTTAAAAAATAATATCTGATCATTTGGCTAACTTTATCCCCTTTTTTACCTGTTTTAAATGTTAGCCTGGTGCATAGTAAGTAAACAATACTTATGTTATTTTTAGCAGAATTATGAACATAATTATTGTTTTTAATCAAGAATTTTTCTGTAGTATAAGTTAAGGCCTATATTTGCTATGTCCCTTCTTTTCATTAGGTTTGTTCTTTATTCATGATTGACTCTTCTTATTTAGCTCTCTTTATTTCCTGACCTAATAATTCTATTCCTAAATTTTCTCATGCCACCTTGAGCAAAATGCCTTTTACTACTTCAGGAGGTCAGTAGACCCAAGGAATAGGTCTATGTAAAAAACTGAACAGGGACAATGTACAGTGGATAATCTTACATTAAGAAGATCATATCTTCTTGCCACCTTTTACCTACTAAGGAATTAAGAGAAGTTAAACACTAAGTCTAAGAGAAGTTACATTTTTCTCTCTTTCTGTCTCTCAGATATTCTATGGAGGAGCAATGGAACACATTTTTACCCTAGGAACATTGGGAAGGGCAAAATATAGTGTCTAGTGAATATCTATGATTACATGAAGAAAGATATTTTATAGTTTTTTCGAATTGTGGTGTATGGTCTTAGATTTTGGTGGATTCAATGTAAATGAAAGCACTTCCTGAGAGATGCATCTCAGATATAAGCATCTCAGATATAAGAATTCATTAGGACAATGAGTACTAAATAGTAGTATTAATAAAGAAGTTAATAATAATATCAAAGATCGCCTTCAAGATTTTGATGTTTTCTCAATCCCGAAAGTCAGGTTAAAATATTCAGTATAGTTTCAGTGGCAAGAATATTATATTTTAAGCCATATCAAGTTTCACATTCATTATGATTCTCTGCTTCTTTGTGTGGACTCTCTGAAACATGGAGGTCTGATCTATGACTGAAGTTTTTCTAGAAGTTCTCTTTTCTCTGAGTTATTTGGTGAATGATGAATTGTAATTTGTAGCCCATTCCCTTCCTCTATCCCCCTGTACTCCACCTACTGATCATATCCTTAGACTTGATTATTTCAATTGGAGTTTTCAGTTGGACTTGATAGGTTTTGCCTTGTCCTTACTTTATTGAGTGACCTGCTCAGGTATCTTGGAAAATTTGTGGGCATGAATTCTTCTCTGAGTCCCATTGTTTTTTTTCATCCTCTTATGCCTTCCTTCATGTTTTCTTAGATATAATACAACATTTGGAACACATGCAGTTCTCTGAATCATTCATTACTCAATACTTAGTGAATTCACTAATTACTCATACAATTCTCTTAAAGAATCCTGACAAGTTACTGTATCATGGAAAAATTATCTTTGTGTTCTAGTTAAGACATTTCTTTGAATGATTGCCTTACTTCTTTCTTCAGATCCTGGAAACACCAAGTTCTTGTAGTTCTTTCATGGGACCACCCTGAAGAGCTTCTTTTAGCTAGAGGCCAGTCACTTCTATGCCTTCCAAATTGCAGTCATGTCTGTGAATGTCATTGCTGTCATCTAGAATTTTAATAGATAAGCCATAGGGAAATCTATTAGACACCTGGATACTTAAAAATCCTTTGAAAATTGATCATTCATTTGTGGGATCTATGGACATGGTCTATTAACTTCCCAACTTCCTTCCTCTTTCCTCCACCCCTGCAACACAATGCTGAAAAATAGAATTTTCTGCAAAGAGATTTAAAAAATGAACTATAATTCCTTCAGAATGGTCTAGTTTCTTCTTTGGGTCATGTAAAATATATATTTAAATTTATTTTGTAATTGATTTTAAATAAGGGTACATAGAATAAACTAACTTATAAAGAAAAATTAGACTCAGAGACCTCAGAATAGTAGATAAATCCATGTTGATAAAAGTGAGGTTTTACTCACTTTATTTTGGGTCTTTGTTTTCCAAGGGAAGATTTTATTAGCTATATGTTGGGCCAAAGCATTTGTACTGCAAATCCTCAGATACTGAATTTTAACTCTGGCTTCAAAAGTTTTGACTGGTTCTCAGTATAGTGTCCCAAGTGTGGACTGTAAAAATCAGGAGATGAAATTTCAACTAATCAGTTTTGTGGCATATCAAAAGCTTTGTTAGAGGCCTATTTATGTGTTTTCTATTATTAGCAAAAACAAACATTGACTTCTTTTGGTTTGTTCTACCATTTTGTTTTTTATTCCTAAGCATCCTTCATCAAATAACACAATTAGGTAACTTAAATTTTGACTTTTTTGATGTAAGACATCAGTTTAGCTTAATTAAAGCCAGACAAAATGGCTTAAATGATTCTTTTATTTAAATTGTAAGAATTTCAGAGGCATGGAAATTTGCCATTTTCTACTCGTGTAAAGTTATTTATATTGATTTATATTACTTCCTCTAAGAATTGTAATAGCTTGGGCTGGGTGACTTTTCAGGCTTTCCGTTTCCCATATACAGAAGATCTTTTTCTGTGACAGTTAATTTGAGAAACTCTTCACTGTAACATCCCTCTACCATTCTCAAATGTTACCTGTGTAGAAATGGAGCTTAGCTGTTTAATATGCTGATATAGGTAATGATGGACTCATTTTAAAATAAAAATGCTCTCAATATATTATTACAAATTAATAAGCTGATTTGTAATATACATTCATATTCTAAGTGTAGTTTAAAAAGAAAAATAATTCCTTGAAATTGTTTTTGAAGACCATTTAAAAAAAAGGTTAACACATTAAAAAAATGCAAGCTGCAGGCTCATAACATGTAGCTTCTTTAATGATCCTTCAACTTTTAAAATTTGTTGTACATAAAGGCAGTGCTAATCTGATTAGTAACTGTGATTGAGTAAATCTACTGTAAAAATGGACTATGTTCTGGTTTTTAACATGATACCATGAAGTCATTTGAGATCTGCCTCTGTAGAACATAAAAGTCTCTTTGATGAAATATTTATTCCATGATTAAAAACTGTATTTATATATAGTGTTATATGTACATACATGTGCACACATGTACACACATAGATATGTGTACATGTGATTTGTGTTGTTTTTTTTCATAGTTATAAAATGTAGTTCCTAGAAAACTGATAGGCAGGAAAGAAAACAGTATGACACAAACATCAAGTATAGATGTGGTTAGCAAAAGTTAAGACCCAACATTATTTAGTGTACTTTGTAACTTCCACCCTGTTCTCTTCTTGCCTCCAGACATACATACAGAAAGAAGAAAGAGACTGAGACTGTTGTGTGTAGGCATTTTACATATGGAATTAGAAGAAGAAGAGAAAATCTGGAAAGCTTTGTGATGTTGAAAAAATCTGTTAACTCTATTGAGAGACCTTAGAAATATTCCTCAAGACATCTCTCTGGCCTGTAGCATATTTTTTTATGTCACTTTAACAGTCAAAGATACTCCCTTTAAAGCAGAGAAGTTCATTCCTTGGCACCCACATACACTGCAATTAGACTTTTTGCAAAATGCCAAAAATCTCTGGCAGTTTAAGTGAAGTCCAAAGAAATGTCAGCACTGCTTATGAATGTATTTATTGGGAAAAAAGTGGTCATTTTCAAATTGTTAGTATGTATGAAAATATACTAAGAAAGAAAAAGTTTTAACTAAATGAAATAAAAATTGCTTAATTTACATGGAATTTAAATGGAACTTTCCATTTTTATCACAAGTAGATATCTGTTAAAATTTTAAATTAGGTGATTTCATTTTAATATATTTTAAATATATCCAGTGAACACCTTATTTATAAATAAAATCACTTTGGGATTTTATAATGCTTTTTGCACAAGAACTTCATTATTAACAATGTCATAAAATATGAGTATGTACATCATGTAAGGCACATTATAATAGATGAGATGGGAGCAATTGACTGAACAAAGTAAGGGTTTTGTTTCAACTTGGCTACTTGGTGTTTTTCTTTAGTTTCATGGAAAATTTTGAAAGCATCAACCAAGTTTGTTACCCTTTTAAGGGTTTCAAGCAGCACATCGTTTGGTTTGTAGAGAAGTGCTCTATCTTCAAAGATGAAGGTTAATGAAAGTCTTCAAATAGGTCTATATTATATGATTTAAATAGTAGTTCCTGTGTAAACTTAGATTTTAGATTTATGATTTAACTGTGGGCATGGAGAATGGGATAAGAGCTTCCAAGGTTTGGGTAGGGGTAATGGGTTGAATACCTAACCATTCAGTGTAATGTATAAGAAAGACTGGAGGGAAGAAAAGAGTGCATAGGAAAGCAAAGGATTTCACAAACAAAGGTGAAGTTATCCCTAACTATATTATCCTTTGGGTCATTAATAGTCCTGAGAACAAAATCAAATCCCATTCTAAGGTCTTTATATGCATTAATTTTTCCACTTCTACCTGTTACTCTCCTAATAATTTTTAGTTATCAACTTTTAAAAGAATTTAAACTGTGTTAATTGCCAAAGAAATTCAATGTTTTTCTCTGAAAATGGAAATTGTCCTGTTGAGAGTCATGATAACATTTACCAACAAAATAAGTGGCCCATATGACATTTCTTTGGACTTTATTGTCATGCAGGCTTTTGTTGCAGTTTATCTTTTAAATAAAAAGAGTGGACTTTGTTGTCCAAGTGCCTGAACTCAAATCCAAGCTTCTGTACTTACCAAATGTGTGACATTTTGTGAATTAATCATTCTCTGCCTCAGTTTCTTATTTGGGATAAGAAAAATAATAGGACATCTGTATAGGTTAAACAGGAAAATATAAGTAAGGTACTTAAAACAATGAACACTTAAGCTGGCTATGACTATTATTGTTGCTATATTAT
This sequence comes from Cacajao melanocephalus, assembly GCA_963573385.1. Taxonomy (NCBI): domain Eukaryota; kingdom Metazoa; phylum Chordata; class Mammalia; order Primates; family Pitheciidae; genus Cacajao; species Cacajao melanocephalus. Next base: position 2,085 of record CAUYLG010068530.1, on the reverse strand, counting down.
GCTTTTATTTCCATGAACTTCTGGAGTTTTTCAGGATCTACCTCTGGTTTAAAAAGTAGAATTTCTGGGCCAGGGTTTTGACCATTTTAAAGCCTCTTGGTATGTATTATTGAACTGCTTTTCTAACAAGACTTTACCAGTTTATGTTACCAAAGAAACTATAAAAATTCCTATTTTACCTGAGTTAACACTCCATCATTGCCATTTTGATTCTTTTCTAAGTAATGCTCAAACGTGATACCACACTAAGGCTTTAATTTTCACTTTGATGATTAAATAAGATGATTTCTTCTTATGAGTTTGTTTATTTGTAAAAGTGCTAATATTCCTGTCCTATTTTTCTTTGAGGTGTTATTGTTTTACTAATCTATTTTTCTTTTTTTGAGACAGAGTCTCGCTCCATTGCCAGGCTCCAGGCTGGAGTGCAGTGGTGCGACCTCGGCTCACTGCAACCTCCACCTCCCGGGTTCAAGCAATTCTCCTGCCTCAGGCACCCGAGTAGCTGAGACTGCAGGTGCACACCACCATGCCCAGCTAATTTTTGTATTTTTAGTGGAGACGGGGTTTCACGATGTTGGCCAGGATGATCTTGATCTCTTGACCTCATGATGTGCCCACCTCGGCCTCCCAAAGTGCTGGGATTACAGGCGGGAGCCACCGCACCTAGCCTGCTCATCTATTTTTATGAAGCCTCTATTTATTAAGAATATTAATCTTCGTCATATTGTTTATAAATATTTCTTTCTTTTAATTTTAGATTATGTACAGAAATTTATATTCTTATATACAGAAATTTTAAAAGCACATGTAGTGGAATTTGTTGACCTGTTTTCTTTGTAATTTCTTTCACCGAAAAGCTGCCTGTCCTAAAATTTATAAAACTTGCTGTTGTCTAAGTTCTGATTAGTGTAGTGAATAGAATTATTTACTCATCAGTTTCAAGGACTTAATGTCACTTGTGTGAGCTTAGGAAGTCACTTACAGGCCAGGCACCACAGCTCACGTCCATAATCTCAACAGTTTGAGAAGCCAAGATGGGAGGATCCCTTGAGCCCAAGAGTTCAAGACCAGCCTGGTCAGCATGGGAAAACCTTGTCTTTACAAAAAAAAAAAAAAAAGAAAGAAAAGAAAATATTAGCTGAGAGTAGTAGTGGGTGCCTGTAGTCCCAGCTACTCAGGAGGCAGAGGTGGGAAGATCACTTGGGCTTGGGAGGTCAAGGCTGCAATGTGTGGTGATTGTGCCACTGCATTCCAGCCTGGGTGGTGGAGCAAGACCTTGTCTCCAGGGGGAAAAATTTAGTCACTTACTCTTACTGTAAATAAATTTTATCAAAAAAAATCATAGCAAATGTTTCTACTAAGTATAAATTCTTAATAAACCAATTAGGTACCCAGTGTCTGCAGGTACGGCATACAATAGTTTGCAAAACACTTCTAACATGCATTCTGTAATTTTGTTTCACGTCTCACAACTACCTTATGAAGTAAAAAAAAGAGATGAGGATTATTATTGACTTCTTACATACAAACACCCAACTCTCAGAAAAAGTATGACAGAGTTTGGATCTGAACCCAGATCCTCCAATTCCAAATTCATGCTTCACCCACTGTACTACCCTATCTTCATGTGTTTTGGGAAACTATATGTACACCAGGTAACTTTTTAAGAACCTAACATCTGGGCCGGGTACAGTGGCTCACGCCTGTAATCCCAGAACTTTTGGGAGGTTGAGGCGGGTGGATCACCTGAGGTCAGAGGTTTGAGACAGCCTGACCAACATGGTGAAATCCTATCATCTCTACTAAAAATACAAAAATTAGCCGGATGTGGTGGCAGGGACCTGTAATCCCAGCTACTCAGGAGGCTAAGGCAGGAGAATCGCTTGAACCTGGGAAGGAGAGGTTGTAGTGAGCCGAGATTGTGCCATTGCACTCCAGCCTGGAGGACAGAGCAAGACTCTGTCTCAAAAAAAAAAAAAAAAAAAAAAAAAAAAAAAAAAAAAAAACAGAAAAAATATTTGGATTTTAAAATTGGAGAAAAGGTTGTTGACACACTTTGAGTAAAAAAAGAGAAAAAAAAATCGG
>CAUYLG010068528.1:0-77887 GCA_963573385.1 Cacajao melanocephalus | reverse complement strand
GGCACAGGTCTAGAAACACCTCACAAATAGTATGTCATTCTCTTCCATTTCAAGAGACTTTTCAAATTATATTTGCCAAAATTTAAAGAAAATAGAGGAATATCATCACGTGAAGAAAGGAGTATATAATTTTCAAATGTTAAAGCGGCTCCATTAAAAAAAAAAGTGGCCACGTGTCCCAAAGGGGGATCCTTTAGCAACCATAAGGTGTGTAACAATCACCTAATTCCCTGGCTCCCCACTGGGCAGGGTGAGGAGCAGCCAGCAGTACTTTGAAATATTCTTTGAGCCATCAGAAGAGTTCCTCTGAGAACTCTCCAGGACTACTGAGAATGCTCTGTATCAGGGAATGAAAATTTATCATTTAGCAGAAACACAGAGTAGCTTCTTCTCATATGATTAATTTGACGTTAAGAATACTGTTTTATTGGTAGGACTTCATCAGTATTATGTACTTGGTTTTAGCTGTTGAAACATTGTAGCACCTACACGTGATCATTCAAACATTTTTTTTTTTTTTTTGGAGATGAGGTCTTGCTCTGTCTCCCAGGCTGGAGTACAGTGGCACGATCTTAGCTCACTGCAAACTCTGCCTCCCAGGTTCAAGCAATTCCCTGTTTCAGCCTCACGAGTAGCTGGGCTTAACGGCGCCCGCCACCACGTCTAGCTAATTTTTGTAATTTTAGTAAGATGGCGTTTCAGCATCTTGACCAGGCTGGTCTTGAACTCCTGACCTCGTGATCCACCCACCTCGGCCTCCCAAAGTGCTGGAATTACAGGTGTGAGCCGCCGCGCCCAGCCTGAACATCTTTTTAACGCCACTTAAAAATGTTTACCATCAGCTGGTGATTTGGGGACCTTAGTCACTCTCTACTCTGTAGTCTTGTTAGATTTTACATCATTTCCAGCATTTAAGACATGTCCCAAACTGTTAGCTTTATTATAACATCAGTCGTTTCTTCTAGAAGCAAGATATTGGTCTGGGAGTGTCTTAGGAAAACACTGTCTTACTTCTCCAAGTCTTAGTGTCATTATTTCACAGTGTTTGTTCCCAACTACTTTCTGAATTTTTGTGAGGATTCACAAGGTAGTACTTATAAAACAATGGAAGCATGGAGAGAACTTGAATCCTGAGTAATAATCGTGCTCCTCCCAGAGCTCCCCATCTCTTCATTCTTTGCAGTGCTCTGGCTCTCCTTCTAAATCATTCTCCCTGAATGCTTACGGGCACAATGGCAGCTGAAGACCATTATTCTACTCTATTTTTGCGATGCTTTGTATAGGCAGGATATTCTTTGCAGAGGACTCCTTGCTTCTTGTTGTTTAAAGACAGATGCCATTTAATGTCGCCCCACCCCTGGCAAGCAATGTACGTTCCCCCCCTTTTCATTGAACTCTGGCTCACACTTCTCTTCACGTATGTGAGCAAAATGAACTTTGGGGGCATTAAACCCAATCAGGCTTCTAAGTGAACTTTATTTCTCTGTGGATTTATCTTTGTTAGGTTAGGCCTGTAATGAGAAGAGTTGGACTGGGTGATCCTTGGGGCCTCCAGGGGCTGACAACATTGATGCAGAGGCATGCCATTGATGCTAGTGTGATCAGATCTCCTGCTAAAGTCAATCTCCATTCCACCTGGCCAACGTATCCCTGCCCTGGGATGCAGACAGGAAGGAGGCTCCCTGGGAGGTCTTTGGCCTCTTTATACCCGAAAATGATGCCCAAGGCAGGATAGCCTGGTCTGCTCAGCAACTGCTCTCTGAATAGTCTTGGCTGTCTGCAGAGAGTGCTGATGCGTGCACACTTTGAGTCTAGGTTTTGATGCTGCTTCATCACTTTCACAAACAATTTTTGAACTCTCAAACCAAGGTGAACGTGACTTTCCCCTTTGCCCCTGACCCCTTTCTTAATGCCTGCATTGCAGTGATGGACTTGGCCTGCTCTCTGGTGTCCTGGCTCCATGATGACGGGGTCAGCAGGGATAGCTGCCCTTTGGCTGCTTTAGCACTGGCTCACTGAGTAGAGTGCAGGGCATTGACCAGGAGACCACGTGTGCCACACCGTCTGGCTTGGTGAGGCCAGCTGCGCAGGACTGGCTGTCAGTGGCCAGTTTATGTGACTAGGGATGGAGACCAGCGCTCTGAGGGGCAGCTGGTGGAGTACAGTGCTCTCTTGCAGAAGGGGTGGGAATGTTAAGGTAGCCCTTTTCTTCCAATCCTCATGCAGATCCAGTGTATTTAAACCTCTAGAGCTTTGTAACATCTGGTGTCTCTGCTGGAAGCTTTCCCCGACATCTTCAAAATAATTCACTTCATTTCATTTAAGCTTCTGGAAAACTCACATAAAAAGGCCTCTGACCCCCTCTGGCCTCCCCAGCACCTCCTCCCTGTTTTCTTTATCCCTTTACACTTTTTAATTTATCATTAGTACTTACTGTTGCCTGAGGTTATGTCATATTGCATATTCTAGTTTCACATCTGTGAGAGTTCACTGGCTTTCCAACTAGAATGTTAGCTTCATGAGCTCAGGGACTTTTATCGTGTTCGCTTTGAGCAACGTCTGGCTCAGAGTTGGCACTGAAGAATATTTGTTGTCTTGGCTAAGCATGGTGACTCATATCCATCATCCCGAGCTTTGAGAGGCCAAGGCAGGCTGATTGCTTGAGGCCAGGAGTTTGAGACCAGCTTGGGCAACATAGCAAAACTCCATCTCTTCCAAAAATTAAAAAAAAATTATCTGGGCATGGTGATGTGTGCCTGTAGTCCCAGCTACTTAGGAGGTTGAAGCAGGAGGATAGCCTGAGTCTAGGAATTTGAGGCTGCAGTAAGCTATTATCACACCACTGCCCTACAGCCTGGGCAACAGAGCGAGACCCCATTGCTTAAAAAAAAAAACCAAAAAAAATATTTGTTGACTGAACTCATGACCCTCAGGAGCTCTTAGGAATACCCAGATTTCCCCCCCTTCTATCAAGTGCTTGGCTGATGTTTGAGTTGCATGTGATGAGATTCTGGAGTGATTGTGTATAAGAAGTGAGGCTCAAGTGTCTTCCTCCAGGGCAGAGAAGGGAGATGGTGGCTGGAGATCAGAGGATGGTTTGAGCTGAGAGGATGAGGGCCTTCAATCAGGTAGCTGTAGTGAGGAAGGGGAAGGAAGGCTGGGGTCTAGAGGTGTGGCTGAGGTAGAATTACTGGGACAGATTGCAGGTGGTGAATTAGGAAGAAGATGCTAAGGACAACATCCAGGTTTCCAGCTCAGGTGACTCAGGTGACGGGGTGACAGGGGTGCCATCCAGTCTCCTTACTCTCATCCAGAACCCCCGGTGCTTGGCTCTTTATCTTGTCCTAAACCTTAGAGGCAGACATTGGGTTGGGGGCCAGCTCTCTGTGACAGAAGGCAAGCCCTGGCCATGGAGCCACTTCTCTTGGAGGCGAATCCTTACTAAGTATAGTGGGTGGAATTGTGTGTCCCTCTTTTCCTACCCCCAGGAAACTGTGAATGTGCCCCCTGGTGGAAAAGGGGTCTTTGCAGATGTCATCAAGTTCAGGATCTAAAGAGAAGAACATCCTGGTTGTAGGGTGGCCCTAAACCCAATGCACTCATAAGAGGCTGAGGGGACTAAGTCACAGACACAGAGAGAAGGTCATGAGAAGACCCATGTGAAGATGGGGCAGAGATGAGAGTTATGTTGCTGCAAGCCAGGGAAGGTCTGGAGTTACCAGAAGGTCTGGAGAAGGCAGGGAAGGGTTCTCCTCTAGAACCTTCCAAGAGTGCATAGGACTGCTGACAGCTTGATTTCAGACTGCTGGTCTCCAGAACTATGGAAGAAATTTCTGTTGTTGTCAGCCTTCAGGTTTGTGATAGTTTGCTATGGAAATCCTAGAAAACTTATGCATCAAGTAAAACTCTATGTCTAGGGAATAGAGTATGAGGTCTGAAAGTTATGCTTAACTATGGTCTTTTGTAATTTCTGCTTTTTATATTTGATTGAAGAAATTTCTCTATATCCTAAGGTTTTAAATATTCTTGTATATTTTCTTATAATTTTAAGTTTTGTTTTTCCATATTTAGTTTTTAATTCAATTGGGATTTACTTTTGTGGGTAGTGTGAGGTGGGCATCTAATTCCCAGGTAGGAAATAGATTGTCCCAACATTTCAGAATTCTGATTAATACTTGTAAAATATTCTATTGGATGGGTATGTCAGGATTTATTGAGCCATTTACTTATTGAAATTTGTGTTTCAAATTTGTTATAGTATATATTCTTATATATAAATCTTTAAGTATATTTTAAATTATTTACTTAGGATAGATTTTTGGAAATACCGTTACTGGATATGGGCATTTTTAAGACTCTTACTATATTTCATAAAGGTTCGTACTAATTAATATCCTACCAGCAGTATATAAAGTTAGAATACTATAGACCGCGCGCAGTGGCTCACGCCTGTAATCCCAGCACTTTGGGAGGCTAAGGCGGGTAGATCACTGGGTCAGGAGATCTAGACCATCCTGGCCAACATGGTGAAACCCCATCTCTACTAAAATATAAAAAATTAGCTGGGCATGGTGGCACACACCTGTAGTCCCATTTACTCAGGAGGCTGAGGCAGGGGAGTCGCTTGAGCCCGGGAGCTGGAGATTGCAGTGAGCCGAGATCGCGCCACTGCACTCCAGTCTGGAAACAAAGCAAGACTCCGTCTCAAAAAAAAAAAAAAGTTAGAATACTATATTATAAGCACATCTTATGACACCTTTGTGAGCAAATATCTTTTAAAAATTATGTCACTCTGGTAGAGAAAAGCTGTATGTTGTATTATTTTATATAAAAATTTTTGATTATCCATGACATTAAACATTTTTTGACCTGTTTTTTAGACACTTAGTTTTCTTTTTAGAAATTGTCTATTCATGCCCTTGTCTATCATTTATTTTATTACAATGATTCTGCCTTTCGTTGTACTCACTGTACTTTTGATACACATTTTAAAGTAATTTATGAAGTCTATCAATATTTTTCTTTGTGTCTTCCTTTATTATTTTTTAAATTTGTATGAAGTCTTTCCGTGTTCTGAAATCTGTTAGGTGTTCACCTAAACTTTTTTGCCCTGGTTTCTTTTATTACCTTTCAACTCTTAATCCATAAATTATTTTATAGTATAATTAAAACAAAAATTTTAATTTATAGAAGGAGTAAGATCTAGTGTTGAATAGCACAATGGGGTGACTATAGTTAATAATAATTTACTGTATATTACAAAATAACTAAAAGGTTAGAATTGTAATGTTTCTAACAGAAAGAAAAAATAAATGCTTGAGGTGATGGATACCCTAGTTACCCTGATTTGATCATTACATATTGTATGCTTGTATCAAAATTTCACATTTACCCCATAATTGTGTACAACTTGTATGCATCCACGATAACTAAAAATGTAAAAAATTTATTTACTTTTAAAAATAATAACAGCTATCATTTATTGAGAACTCATTATATGTCCAGTCTTGTGCTAACCAATCACATTCGTTAACTTATTTAACAAATAGTTTTATTGGATGATACTAATTTTCTCACTGACACAGAAGTAAATGCTTTATGAAGTATTTATTCTGTTCCATTGATCCATCTGTTGATTCTTATTCCAGTAATGTACTTATCATCATCATCAATTACTTGATAGATCCCCACAGTTTGAAAAACATTTGTGGTTCATCTTTTAAATATACACCATTCTTATTTCTCTTAAGATTCTACTAAGATATAGAAAACTTAAATAAAACTATTTGTCTTTAGTTTAGTGAAGAATTCAGGCCTGCTGCAACCCAAGCTCTAGTCCTGGCCAAATTCAGGAAGTCATAGAATCTTTTTCTTTTTCCTTTTCCCCCTTCTTAAAATTGTGAGACATAACCAATACAGAAAAGATCTGTCTTCTGAAGTATTTATTCTGTTCCATTGATCCGTCTGTTGATTCTTATTCTAGTAATGCACTTACCATCATCATCAACTAGTTGATGGGTCCCCACAGTTTGAAAAATATTTTTCTGCGCAGATTTATGTTTAAATGTGGCAGTGAAAAAAATTTTAATGGTTGTACCCAATTGTTTTCTAAGACAAATATGTATGTGTCTATATATATTTATTTATATATATTCACATGTAGAAATTAGATATCCTTTTTTACTTTTTTTTTTTTTGAGACAGAGTCTCACCCTGTCACCCAGGCTGGAGTACAGTGACACGATCTCAGCTCACTGCAACCTCCACCTCCTAGGTTAAGTGATTCTCCTGCCTCAGCCTCCCAAGTAGCTGAGACTACAGGCACCTGCCACTGTACCTGGCTAATTTTTTTTTTTTTTTTTTTTTTGTATTTTTAGTAGAGATGGGGTTTCACCATCTTGGCGAGGCTGGTCTCAAACTCCTGACCTTGTGATCCACCCGCCTCAGCCTCCCAAAGTGCTGGGATTACAAGCGTGAGCCACTGTGCCTGGCCGAAATTATATATTCACTTATAGAAATTATATATGTATATATACATTTTTTTTGAAGAAAAGACTTTAGTAGTTCCCTTTAGATCTGAATGGTGATGCTTAGAGACAATGGCCTTGAGGAAAATTCGAAAAGGCAAAAAAGAAGAAGTCAACATGCTTTGGGAGTGGGAGGTGGTGTGGGCTATTGTGAGTAGAGGCAAAGGAGGTGAGAGAATGGTCTGGACTGGAGCCGGGGGCTCAACTGTGCTGGGATGACATTCTCGGCAGCAGATGGCTGAAGTTCCCATAAGAACATAACCTTTCTGGCAGTATTTCACTGAAAGCTGTTTGGGGTGCTGTTGTCTCTACTCCTGCTATAAAATCTGTTATGCACGCAGCCTTGGGTCTGGCTTTTGAAGAGAAAAGATGTGAGGGTGGGGGTCCACCTCCAGGTAGGTTGTGCAGGAAACGGAGGGCATATGCAAGACAAGTAGTATCTGTGACACTTTGCTAATTCAGTAGAAGTGGGGGAGTGAAGCCATACCTCCTCCACTCTTATATCATTCTACCCTTGGAAGGCCAGGAAGGGAAGATGGGTTCCTTTCATTTGACTCTCAAAAAGCCAGCTGATCCCAGCTGACATCTTTGTGGTAATATAATTTTGCATATTCCGTGATCACTGTGCTCATGATGTTTGCAACATGCCAAGGAGATCTTTCCATGTCAATCCTTGTAAATATCACCATCTTCTAGAATAAGCATGTAGTATTCCTACTATAGGACTGTACTATTACCCATTTAATTACATAATCATGGTGTTCTTAGGAATTTATAATTTTTTTACTTTTCTGATGTTAGACTGAATGTTTTTGTATCTATTTTTTTTTCCCCAAAAATTAGATACAAGATGCTCTCTTTAGTATAAACCTCTTAAAGTGGGAGAGGTGGTTCATAGCTTATGAAACACATGAAACACATCACGCTGCCCTATAGAAAGAATGTACCAGTTTCCTCTCTCACCAGCAATGTGTGCAAATGCGTGTGGCCACGACTTGTTGGTGAGACATGATGAGTGCAGGAACACATCTCCTCTTAACATTAGTGTTAGGTCTAAAAGCAAGGGCAGGCCAAGTGTGGTGGCTCACACCTGTAATCCTAGCACCTGGGAGTGGGAAGTCAAGGTGAGTGGATTGCTTGAGCCCAGGAGTTCAAGAACAGCCTGAGCAACATGGCAAAACCCTGTCTCCAAAAAGTACAAAATTTGTTAGGCTTGGCAGTGCACACTTGTAGTCCCACCTACTCGGGGGTCGGGGGCTGAAGTAGGAAGATTCCTTCAGCTAATGCGGTCGAGGCTTCAGTAAGCCATGATTGTACCACCGCACTCCAGCATGGGTGACAGAGGGAGACCCCATCTCAAAAAAAAAAAAAAAAAAAGAACATGAGTGAGTAGTATGCAAGAAGGAAATTAATACATTGTTCTCAAATTTACTTTTCCATTTTCCTGAATAATGCAAAAGAAAACAGTTGATCCCTTTTTTTAAAAAGATAATCCAAATGGCAGGCTGATGGACAGTTTAGTCATCTTATAGAAAAAGATGTGTGTAATAGTATAACGTTACTCTAACAAGATTAATGTGTGCAGGTTGTAGATTACAACTCTGGCATTCGCCTTTCGTGTTATATCTTTGAAAATGGCGTCCTTTGAACAGGGTGCATATGTTTGTCTTCTGCTTGGCTTTGGTTCTAGTTTGCAGTTTAGCTGTGTATCGTGGTTGGATAACTCAGGAGTGACTGGTGACCCTGTTGTTGGAGAGCTTTCCAGTGCATGCAGAAATGATTTGGAGAAAAATAGAAATGAAAAAGTGATTATTAACTTTTTGCTAAAGTTCAGTATCTACACTTGAGATAAAATTGTAATTATGCTAATTACAGAACATTTAAACAAACCTATTAGTCTTTAATTTAGTGGAGAATTCAGGCCTGCTGCAATCCACGTTCTATTCCTGGTCGAATTAAGGAACTTTCAAGCCATCTTTTTTGTGTTTTTCCTTTTTGTTTCCCTACTTTGTAAAATTGTGAAACACAACCTATACAGAAAAGTATATAAAACATACCTGTAGAAGTCAGCTAAGGAGTTCAAGATGAGCAGTACCCACCCATCAAGAAATATGTCATACAATTTTCAGTTTTTTACCTTTCCTTGAAATAATTCTCATAGAGAAAAATGATAAAGCCATATGTGTACATGCAGGAAGAAGCCTTTAACCAGTCACAAATGACCTCGGTGGCAGAAGGATTGGGAAAGGAAGTTGGGGGGCTGGAGGGCTAGGAACAGGGGTGGGATGGATAACCAGGTCATCCTTGGGTATGTTTTTGTACCGTTTTTCTGACTTTGAATGCTATTTTATTTCTGCCTTAAAGTGAGCATGGGTAAGAGGAGGAAACTTACCATTCCCTAGCTAGAGAAGAAAAAACGTGGCTGTGTTCATGCACATTTATTGAAGGGGCATGCAACAATTCTCTTGTTCTGTGGAATTCTCATTAAAAAGCTAGACAGAGCAATTTTTAAAATAAGTTGAATTGATAGGACCCAAACTGGCTCCTATTGTATTATGTTTTCTTTTGTCTTTGCGCTTTTAGTCTGTTGATAATTTTTTTCTTTGAACAGATTGCTGAGCTGAGAGAAATAGAATACATTGAAAATCTACCTATCCTTCGAGTTCTCAATCTTTTAAAAAATCCAATTCAGGTGAGACATTATTTATATCAGAGGAGGGAGAGAGAGAAGAAAATGGGGAGAGTCGAGGGTAACTATCTAGGAATTCTTCAAGAAGTACTTTTGGTGAAAGAGTATCAGGAATGTGAATGAAGTTTGTCTATCTTCCTTCTCTCTAAGGAAGGGTTTAGTAGTACCTAAAGTGACTTTTTTTTTTTTGGTTTTTCTTTTTGAGATGGAGTTTCACTCTTGTTGCCCATGCTGGAGTGCGATGGCACCATCTCAGCTCACCACAACCTCCCCCTCCCAGGTTCAAGTGACTCTCTTGCCTCAGCCTCCCGAATAGCTGGGATTGCAGGCCACCACGCCCTGCTAATTTTTTATATTCTTAGTAGAGATGGGGTTTCTCCATGTTAGTTAGGCTGGTCTTGAACTCCCAACCTCAGGTGGTCCACTCACCTCGGCTTCCCAAAGTGCTGGGATTGCAGGCGTGAGCCACTGTGCCCAGCCGTGACTTTTTTTTTTTTTTTTTTTGAAGACATAAGATCTTCTTTCATGACTAACAAGCTTTCACATGACTGTCAGTGAGGGAGAGCCTGCAATTGAATATCACTTACTTGCTCTGCTGGTCATTTGTGACTCATCCCTGGTGGTACTAAAGGTTACGGGAAGGAGATAATGAAATTGCAAAACAGTGTTCTTTCACATTAGACAATGCGAGACACCAGAGGTGGAGACAGAATGTCGTTCCTATTTTATAAGAGGGGAAAGAAAATCTAAGATTGCATACTGAATTTACCTGGATATAGCCCTGAAATTGGTGTAATTGTAAAATAATTATAGAACAAACTAATACATTTCCTAGGAGTTCTTTACGTCTGGGATTTAAGGATCAGGGACTGTTTCAAGTCCCTCTCTCCATTGATAGATGCTTTCTCCTGGCCTCCTTCCCTCCTTCTTGTCCATTTGTCCTTCATTCCATTCTCCTACCTGTATCCTTCACTTAGTTTCCACCGGCTCTTGACTTTGCGGGTAGGTCTTAGTAACTTTCTTTTTGTGTGTATCTTGATGAACATGTCTAAATAGGTGAAAAACAAAAGATAGAAGAAAGATTTATAAATTAAAAACTGCTCTTGGTATGGGAATAGTGGGGGGCAATTTAAAAGCATTTTATTTCTGGAAAAATAAGAGACACGGCTTACAGTGGCCAGCATACCTCAGTTTCAGATCTGGAGAGTATTTGTGCATATGTATGAATAAGCATCACAAGCCCTTTAACACGCTAGCTGATTTATATACAAAACCTCCCCGCCAACGTTTACACGTAGAAGTAAATCACCTAAGCTTTGTACATTCACCTCATACGCAGTCTCATCTATTGGGTTGGTGCAAAAGTAACTGTGGTTTTTGTTTTCTTTTAGTGGCAAAAATTGCAATTACTTTTGGATCAACCTGATAGATAATGGATCATCCACTAATATCTAGTGTCTTTCCTCTCAAAGAGACATAGTTTCTACTACAAAAACTCTAATTCTATTTCTAAAAGGCGGATGATCCTGATGGTAGGGAGTAATAAGGAGTTTGTTTTATAAATGAATATTATTTTATTATTACAAACAAAGTCATAATAAATGATACAAATTAATACAAAATATTGCATATAAATAATAACAAAATAATATAAAATATTAAAATTTTATTATTTGCAGAATTGAAACTTGTTGCAGTTAGAAGACAGGGTTTGAGTCACTGGCCATGAATCTTAGATGAGATGCTTTACCTCTCTGAGGCTTAGTAGCTTTCCCCTTTAGAAATGAGGATAATCTGGAAGCCACTATCTCAGCAACCTAACACAGGAACAGGAAACCAAGCACCACATGTTCTCACTTATAAGTGGGAGCTGAACAATGAGAACACGTGGACACAGGGAGGGGAACATCAGTCACTGGGGCCTGTCTGGGGTGTTGGGGGAGGAGGTAGAGCATCAGGTAAAATAGCTAATGCATGCAGGGCTTAATACGTAGGTGATGGGTTGATAGGTGCAGCAAACCACAGTGGCACACCTTTACCTATGCAAGATGGCTGCACGTCCTGCACATGTATCCCAGAACTTAAAATTAAATTTTTTAAAAAAGAAATGAGGATAATCCAACTGTCCTGCTAATCTCTAATCTCACAGGGAGATTAACAAGAGTGTACACTGGAAGACTTTATACATTACAAGGCACAGTCGGCATTGAGTTAATGTAAGGGGACTGGTAAGTGTAAAATGCATAGCCCTGTGAGGGTATACCTGGGAATGATGAGGTAGCAGGTGAGAGGCCCAGGCTCATAAAAAACCCAATGCTGGTGCTTGTTGATTTGGGAACAGGAAGGCAACTGAACAGTCCTCTTGATATTTTAAATAGGAAAAGTCTGAATATTGGTTCTTCGTAATTTTTGTGCTTCTGCGATTAACAGAATTAGATCAGAAGAAGATTAAAGTGGAAGAAAAGGTATGTAATCATGTCATTTCTCATGTTTATGGGTTAATGTGCTCAAGGGCTCGTGCCATGGAAGCAATGTAATCAATAAATAAGACACATAACAATATGTGCATTAATTCATTTAGGGAATGTTTCCTTGCCTTAGAATCTGTTTGTTTAACCCTTTGCAAAGGTGAGTATCAACACAAATGCAGTGAAAGGCCTGCTGGTTTGCTGTTAGTACAGTGAAAAGGTTAGCTGTGGGGAACAGAAGCAACATATATATCCACTTATATAGGTCACAGCTTTATGGCAGACTATCTCTTTGAAAAACTATCATATTTGGAAGGTATATGATTCTGTTACCTGAAAAATTCATTTAACAATAAAACGTATTATAATGTCACTCTACCATATAATTGAAAGATACTCAAATAAATCACTACTCTGCTATTTTAAATCTTTAATTCTGCTCTTTAAAATAATGATTCATCTAGTCACAAAATTCCAGAATAACCAGACTTTGAATGCTAGCACCTGCCTCCCTGCTTTTCATACGGCCACTGCTTTGTATCACTTTAGTAGCTGGTGACAGCCAAAATCTCTACTAATAAGGGATTTCTTACACTGGATGCAAATTTGAGATGGGAATGAAAACAGGTATAAATATGTAGAGAGCACGTATTCCATCTCATAAATGCCTTTCTGAAATTTTGGTTAAAAATAGTTACAGATGCCAGTCTGTCATTATTCTCATGCTCAAAGGTACTTATTAGATTTCTCTTTTCCTTTAACATTTTGCAAAAGGAATAAAATGTAAAACCATGTATTAAGTAAATATATGGCATATGGTAGTTGAGGATAATGTATTTAGAAGGATGGAAAAGACAAGGGTATGGAAAACTGTACATTATGAAGAAAAGGACCATGCCCTTGAATGAAGACAGTTATGCTAAATGAGGAGGAAGGTTTGGTAGAATTTGAGACTATGGGAATCGTTCTTGGTGAGACGGTATGAGGAAAACATTCCCCACACATAAAAATCTGTAATCTACAGCTAGAAGTTTTATTCCTTTTTCACATATTAGAAGTTGGAATGTTTGCTATATCAAAAGTAATCATGTGTTAAATTTTTTTGTGTACCTGGTTGCATGTGTAGAACATTTCAGTAAGGAAAAATCCAGGCTCTGTCTTCTTTTTAGAAACAAACTTTTTTTTTCCCTTTTACGTCTCTAATTCTGGGAAAGGTTTCAGCAGTGAATAAATATGATCCTCCCCCTGAAGTGGTTGCAGCCCGAGACCACCTGACCCATGTTGTCAACAGCGTGATGCAGCCGCAGAGGATCTTTGACAGGTATTTATTAGGAATCCACAGGCCAGAATTCAGGGTGAACAAGCAGAAGACAGCCTCATCATTCTCCCGAGCCCTCTATTTTGCGACTCCATTTCCAATAAATGCCGCTTTTCCCCCTTCTCTGAGGGAAGTGGCCAAGTCTTTATTCGATAGATGATATTGTTTCTGTTATGGCGTATTATTAATATCATGTACTTGAATGTGTTGCTTGCTTGTTGGTTTTTTCCCAAGTATGGTAATGAGTTGATTCATCCTCGCTAGTTTGTCTGGCCCCTTGTGTGGTGGCCAGCCTGTGCCATACAACGGTGAAATCGTAAAAAAAAAAAAAAGTCAAATTTTCAGTCTTAGAAAAGAAACACAGACCTTAACTTTAACAGAAAATTGTGATAACTTATATCCATTGTAAATTTCCCCTCAGCTGTGAGTGAATGCTAAATATCCTTGCCAGAGACTGTTCCATGAATTCCTATTATTAGGGAGTCCCTAAGAAGGAAGCCCAACTAGCCTAAGGGAAATATGAAACAGTCTTTGCACTAAGCTATGATAAACTCAGCAGGGAGGAGCTGCCCAGCTTGATCGAATGCATGAACAGAGTCTCTCACCTCTGAATTCGAAGGCAGATTTACCATGCTTTCTCCATTTCTTTTTAAAACAATCTGTTGGAGCAGATGGCCATTTATGCTATAAGTATAATGCAGAAATTCTATCAATACCCAAAGGCATTTAAAAAATACTTGTAAAATCTCTTGGATATATAAATGGCTTCCCTTCCTCATGTGGTATTTACTCCTTCCTGTACTTCACATGACTGGTTTCCCACAGAGAGCAAAATGTTTTATTTTGCAACCCAGGACATGATTTTTACATATAATTTAATAATGTAGACATTGACAGTTTTACATGTTTATGGTGGCCCTCTAGGTAAAATGAATTATCATTTATTTACATACATCTGGAAAAGCACATTTGCTTCAAAAGAGGGGCATTTATGTCCTCATCGTATTTCTTTTCTAGTTTATGGTATTGCTAGTTGTTTCATGCTTTAGGATACATTTAAATAAAAACATGTATCAAAGAAATTTGCAGCAGCGTTTGATAAACACATATATCTTGATCATTTCTGGCTGTTGGCAAACAAGAACAAAGGCCAAGTCGGCCCAGATGTTCCAGGGCGGAGTAGCATTCATTGTGGGAACTCATGGACACAGTACCAGTAGCTGGTGTGCAGGCCTGCAATGCCCTTCCTACTCTGTCTAGGCCAGTACACAGCTCTCTGTCAGCACCAGAAGTCAGGATCCAGGAGAGGAACCCCAAGTCTTGGCTTTGGGACTTGTATGCTGCATTACTGGGGAATCACTATCCCCTCTCCTGGTATAATTAGGGTGAGGATACAGTATTAAAATGACATGGCCAAACCTTGACTCTGGTAGTCATTGACAGCTTCCTTGCTTTCTGACATGACAAAGTTCTCCAGACGCATCTTGTACATGTCCTGTCCCAAATCTGGAATCAGCCATTTCTGTAAGAAGCCCTAGTTTTAGTGAAAAATAATATTTCCAAATCCCAATCTGGGGGTTAAGATACTCATTGCTACCAAGTTGGTCATTATTTCTAGGCCTTTTAGTGGAAAGAGCTAAGAATACCAGTCTTTCCATCAATTCATCTGTCCATCCGTCCTCCATCCATACATCCATTCATACATCCTATTTGTACCTATCTATATCTGTTCTATCTATATCTATCTCTATTTGGATGGATTAAATACCTCCTGAATTCTTGATATTTGCAATTTGATTCCAAAACTACATTTAAGCTTTTACTCAACCTCCTCGCTACTGTATGTGTCTTTCCTTTTTGCCCCACAGCAAGAATCTTCATTCTAAGGGACACAGAGAAAGATGAAATTACCAAATCCCATAATTACTCATTCAAAAAAATCCTAGATTGTACCACAATGGTATCAGAATACTAATAGTAATACTACCACCAAAATGATTCCTGAAAACATTAAAAATATTTTTTGCCTACAATTTACTCCTTTTCTCCCATGTTTTTTATTGTGCTAAAATATATGTTACAAAATTTGCCACTTCAACAATTTTTAAGTGGACAGGTCAGTGGCATTAAGTACATTCATCATGTTATCTAACCATCACCACCATCTATTTCCAAAACATTTCCATTACCTCAAAGGGAAACTCTGTACCCATTAAGCAATAACTCCTGGTTCTGCTCTGCTCCAGCCCCTGATAAGCTTTAATCTACTTTTGTCTCTACAAATTTGCCTATTCCATGTATTTCATATAAGTGTCAACCACCTCATTTAGAAAATAGTGTTGTACTAAATATAGTTGAATATAGTTTTGACTATTGTCAAAACATGTAACCATCACATAGTGTATTTCTCCTTCTGGCTCTCATTTAGTCTTAAGTCTGAGGCTAACTACACAGTTATTGCTCACTACCAGTCATTATACTGATATTCCTTGCGTCACTTTGGTTGTATGAAGCTTGTTTTCTAGTAGATCCCTTAGGAACAGATATGGGATCAGTATCCTCTAAAATCTTGCATGTTATAATAATGTGTGCCCTTTATACTTGAAAGTCATTTTTTGCTAAATATGAAATTCGTGACTCATACCTTTTTCCTTTAATATATTAAAAATGTTACTCCATTGTGTTTTAGAATAAAACATTGTCAAAAATCTGATGATAATTTTCTTTTCCTTATAAGTAATGTATTTTTCTTTTCTAATTGGAATTGTTTTCTTTTTCTTTAAAGCCCAGTTAATTTTACTAGACTATGTCCTGGTATTAGTTCTGGGCTGATAGTTGAGGTATAATGTGGGCCCTTTCAATGTGTAGTTTTTCGTTTTTGTTTTTGTTTTTTATTTTTTGTTTTTAATTTCAGGAAGGTTTTTTGAAGTATAGTCTCTGTTTCCTGTTCCTTTGCTTTGGTTTTCTTCTTCAGGAAGAAGCTCTCTTTTGCTTATTTTCAATATTTGCCACTTTCTTTTTCTTAGTTATTTAAAATATATATATATGTATATATTTTTTGAGGTAATTGTAGATTCACATGAAGTTGTAAGAAATAATACAGAGAAATTCCATATGCTAGTCACCCAGTTTTCCTCAGTGGTGATATCTTACTTAACTATGGCAGAACATTAAAACCGGGAAATTGACCAGGAAATTCACCAATCCTATCAGATTTCACCAGTTTTGCGTGTACTCTTTTGTCTTTAGCTCTATTTACTTCTGTGCAATTTTATCACGTGTGTAGATTCATCTTAGCACCACTATAGTCAAGACATAGAGCAGTTTCATCACAAGGATCCCTTGTAACACCCTTCAATAGCCACGGCACTTCCCTCCCTCTCATCTTCCCTAACCCCTGGAAACCACTGATCTGTCCCGGTCTCTATCTATAATGTTGTCATTTCAAGCATGTGATATAAATAGAATCATACAGTATATAGCCTTTTGGGATTGGCTTTCTTTTTTCCACTCAGACTCATTCCCTGGAAATCCATTCATTGCATGAATCAATAGTTCATTCTTTCTTATTGCCCTGTAGTATTCCATGGCATGGATGCATCACAATTACTTGAACTATTCACCTGTTGAAAGACATCTGGACTGATTCCAGTTTTGGGTGATTACAAATAGAGCTGTCGTGAACATTCACGTTTAGGCTTTTGTTTATGCACAGCGTCAGCCTGCCTGCTCTCGGCAGGTACCCAGTGGCTGTTTTGGGGTTCACTTGCTCTCACGTCTGTCAGAATTGCTTCCCTTTTCTTCCTCCTGCATTGACTCCAGTACCACACAGGTTTTGTGGGTTTGTGGCTTTTAGATTGAAAAACTATGCTGTTTCATTGTTGCCACAGACTCGTCTCAGAATCTATATCTTCCTCTTCAAAGAATCCACACCTCAGCCATGTGTGTTTTTTTTTTTAATTTTCTATTTTATTTTAGATTGCTACAATTCGTGTCATGAGTGGAGTCTAAACACATCTGTTCAGTGTGTTGTGGAAGATTTTGTTAATAATCAATTTATTCTTTATTCTTAAGTCTAGTCTTCAGTCTTGGTAGCCAAGTCTACATTTGCATATCAGCTCTCCCTCATTAGCTATCACTTTGAGCAAGTTAATTAACCTCCTTATCTCCTTGTACTTCAGTTTCTTCGTGTGTTAAAAGGCACTAATGACAGAAACATCTTCATTAGCTTCTTGTGATAGTTAAATGAGATAATATATGTGTGAGTCCTAGAATGCTTCCTGGCACATAGTAATTGCTCAGGTAAATTTTAGCTATAACTGTTAAGTTGGCTTTACATATATGCATTCTAATTCAGTAGTTATGAAGATTTATCTTAACTTTACAGTCTTATTTGGCTTTAACAATCTTATTTCTCTCATTGATCAGTTTTGGGGAGGAATATTTCACTCTAGCAATCAAGAACCAATATATATTATATTTTTCCTTTAAAAGTCACGTTAAAGTAAATTACATAAGTTCATATTTTACCTTATGTGATATCTATGCTTTGAATATTATTTGTGGCATATAATCAATCTGTTTCTGGAAAGTACGACTATTCTTCTATGCAGTGTCTTATATAGCAAGTGCTCATTTAGCCGGGTTTATGATGGATGTGCTCATGGATGTAGTTAATGTGCTGTCTCTCTAACTGCAGTAGGGCAACTGACCCTGGTCCTGTGTTGCAGCACTCTTCCCAGCCTGGATGCCCCTTATCCCATGCTCATATTAGCTGGTCCTGAAGCTTGTGGGAAACGAGAACTTGCCCATCGCCTCTGCAGACAGTTTAGCACTTACTTCCGATACGGGTAAGTTTGAAATTCATCTGGATTATTGCAGATATCAATAGTTCATTTCTTTCTTTCTTTTTCTTTCCTTCTTTCTTGTATTTATTAATTTTTTTTTTTTTTTTGAGATGAAGTCTTGCTCTGTTCCCCAGGCTTGAGTGCAGTGGCACAATCTCGGCTCACTGCAACCCCTGCTTCCTGGGTTCAAGAGATCCTCTTGCCTCAGCCTCCCGAGTAGCTGGGACTACAGGCGTGTACCACCATGCCCAGTAATTTTTGTATTTTTAGTAGAGATGGGTTTTCACTGTGTTGGCCAGGCTGGTCTTGAAGTCCTGACCTTGTGATCCTCCCGCCTTGGCCTCCCAAAGTGCTGGGATTGCAGGCGTGAGCCACCGCACCCGGCCTTCAGTAGTTCATTTCTAGTAAAATCTCAGATGTTGCTAATGTTGGCTATTAATTTTAAGCAAGTTCAGAAATATACAAAATATTTGTTACACTTAAATATTGTTGCAAATATTACACTTAACTATTGTAGTAAAGTCAAAAATAGTAAGAAAATTAAGTTCAATAGATATTAACTCTTGGCAAGGACAAAGCACCATGTGAGTGTTAATCCTTAAAAGTAAATTATTGATAAAATTGGGTCAATGTGATTACCTGGTCCTGGAATGATGGAATGATTACCTGGTCCTGGAATGATGGAATCTTGATTCTTGTGCTATTCTACGATATCATAAAGATGATATCATAAAGATTATGATATTCTATGATATCATAAAGATGATATCATGAAGATTATGATATTCTATGATATCATAAAGTATAATTCTAACAATAGAAGAACTTACCATATAGAGGAAGAAACAAAATAGTTTTTCTTTTGTGAAGCAGACAGTAAACACACAGCAGTGACTCCCCTGCCCCTCCATAAATAAGCAAGCGAACCAGCCCGGCTCATTCATGCTGTTACCCATCATTTCCATAAAAGGCTTATCAGCTTCTTTGTCATTTATCATACTGTGATATACACTGTATTTTTTTAACTTTAATTTTCCAAATGCTTCACTTAATTCAGTCTCAGTCCAAATCACCCTCCAGGGCTTGAAAATAAACATCTTTTTAATTAAGCGTGATGACATTTGAAGGCAGGTTTCTCCCGTTGCCTTGCAGTGTGACAGCATGAGTCACCATGTCGTGATGTGTGATGGGCAGATCTGTGTTCAGTGACAGCCTCTCCTGTCTGAGCTCGGAACACATGCCAACAGCACTTGAGCTTCTTTGCCTCCAACAGGTCTTCCTATTTTGAGGCATAATTTAGGAGGAAGGAAGGAGAAGGAGCAGCGTGTTTTTTCTTCATCTTTCCTTCGGGTTAGCATTCAATACAATTCAAGATTTCTGGATGAAACGTTTTGCTTAGTGATGTCTTAGTGACACAGTTAAAATAGAGGAACATATCTGAAAAACTAGGACCATCAAAAAACCCACAAAACTCCAACTGAGTTTAAAGATTTTTTAGAGGCCAAGTGCAGTGGCTCATGCCTCTGATCCCAGCACTTTGGGAGGCTGAGGCAGGTGGATCACTTAAAGCCAGGAATTCGAGACCATTCTGGCCAACATGGCAAAACCCCATCTCTACTAAAAATATAAAAATTAGCTGAGTGTGTTGACACATACTTGTAATCCCAGCTGCTCAGGAGGCTGAGATGTGAAAATCCAAGGTTTTGCCACTGCACTTCAGACTAGGCAACAGAGCAAGACTCTGTCTCAAAAAAAAAAAAAAAAGCATTCTAAAAGGGGAATCAAATTTAGAATTGTCTATCATCTCTTAAACTGGTTTCCTCTTGTATTTTTTATGTATGGTGAAGAAATGACTTTTAGATTAGTGGTGCCTGTCACAGAGCTGTGGATGTGACTACAAAGATATATAGGACAGCAAGAAAAATAAGTGCAAATTTTTCCCTAATGCTATTACAAAAAAAGTTCCTTCCCTGAAGGTACACGTGTTTAAACAATGTAAACACTATTTCAAGCAGGCCCCATTTATTTAGATATTTAAAATTACATCCTTTATTTGAACAACTCTAGGCCACAAATACTATGGAATAATTTATTGATTAATATATTTTAAACACCCTGAAGTAACAAAAGTGAATTAAAAGTTAATGTTAGAATGAAAATGTAGAGTACATTATGTTTCTGTGGGTGTATTGAACATGTTTTAAAAGATAAGCCGAACACAGTGAATGGAAGGTCAAACTAAGGCAAAAGGGTATGTGCTATTTTGCTAATGGGTACATTGGGAACTTTTTAGCAAACCAAAGGAACCTTTGAGGAGCCAAGGTTTTCTCCAATTCCTTTTACATCTCTGATACCAGTTATGTTGTAAATGATTGGTAGCCCAGTCTTGTTAATTTGTCTGTGTTATGCTGTTGCCAAGGCATGCTTTGTCAGATGTGTTTTTAGAGGTGGTGATTGACTCATCATCAAGATTCTGAGCCAATCTGCCCTTACATTCTTATCTGGTGCAGCTTCCCAATTACTCATTTTAATGAAATCTTTTGTAATTAGAATGCTAATCCATCATGTTTGTGATTAATTGATGTAATATCTACTTTCCCTGATTGTCTGTGGCCCATTGAGGGTAGGGATCCTGTCAGCCTTGTTCACCATTGAGTTCTCAATGCCCAGTATATGGCCAGGCACTTAATATGTGTGTGATAAATATTTGTTAAGTAACTGACTGACTAATTGAGTAAATGGTTGGCTGAATTAATGGTATTGTGTACAACGGATCATGACGATGACTGTAATAGGAAGCATGGGTGATTTTCCCCAACCTCCACTGATGGAGCTATGCAGAGATGAATGGATTCATCCATTTGTTCATTCTTTCAATAAATATTTATTGAATTTTTCTCTTGTGCTAGTCCCTGAGGGTACAGCAGGAACACGACTGGTGAGGTCTTTGCCTCAATGAAATCTGGAATCTAATGGGGGACTCAGACCTTAGATACTTAGTGCTATGTGAAATTTAGGTGGAGGTACAAGACGGCAAAACAGAATCCTAAAATTAGCTTCATGCTCCTGTACTGTTACTGCCACCACTGCTATTTTTCTCTTCTGGCTGAATTAGTGGTGAGTAGAAAGACACTCCTAACTGCCTCCCTCCCAACTACAAATTCATTCATCCACCTCCCTCACAGGTTCACAAGCACCATCAAACCATTCACTGTCATCCTCATGAAGGCAGAGGTCAAGGTTTGTTCAATGGCAAATTATTCTAAGAATCCTATCAAGGCCTGGATAAAAGACTATGCATTGGATGAAAAAGGATGTTAGACAACTAGTTAGTTTATCCATTGAGAAAGTAAGATAGTGCTACCATTATATGCAGCAACTTTCTGGTTAAAACTAAAAAATAAAACCAAAGCACATTATCAAGGGCGAGTCATTGCTCTTGTTTAGATTTTCTTTTCTATTATTCTTTATCCAACATAAGTTTTATTGATTTTTAATTATGTGAAAAGAAAAAAGGCATGAACACAGTCTCATTGTGAAACTTAAAAGTATTTACAAGGCACTTTCTCCACCATTTGCTTGAATCATTTCTTTCCCTTCTCCTCATTTAATTTTCTCCTGGTATTTTACTTCCTTTCTAAATTGCATTGATCCAAGATCAAGACATTTAATGAAATTTCCACATGCTAAGTTGCATATCCAGATATATAAATATTGAAAACATAACTCAGTCACATAACAAATATTGGTGTGGCTGAGAGATTTTGCTGTTGTTAGGTTTTGATTTTACTGTTTGTTCTTGGTTTTAGAAATATGTTGAATATTCTTTCTTTACCTATATTAGTTATGGGTGACCTAGAGATACAGATTTACTTTCTTCAAAGTCTCTCTATTGATTTCCAGCTGTAATACCCCACAAATCAGTGACTTCTTGGAAAAGTGCCGGATAATGAGGGCAGCACAAAACAATGTCATCACGCCTATTTATCTTCTGGATTTAAGGCCATGAAAGTGATCTGAATGGTCCTGAAAGGAAAACTTTATTCTTTCTTAGATCTTTATTTTATACCCATCTTGATTTTCATAAGCTTCTCATGATGTTGACTACTATATATATTTTATTTTTAGCATTATAATACAGTAAAACACAAGACCACAGCTATTTAGCTACATGAGATGGTATTAGCTACAGCAACCTAAATGCAGTCTCAGCTAATGTGTCTGTTTATATACATGTGACAAATTTGTAGAATGGTTCATTTATTCATTAAGTATTTATCAAGCACTGTGTATATGCTATATGCTGGTGATGAAACTGTGAATGAACAGGCGTGGGTCTTCTCCTTTTGACAGCTTACAAAGTAGTATCGGATTTAAACAGGTAAATGCTAATAAGATAGTTTGATGGATGCTATGATGAGGGAAGTAAAGAGCCTCTGAGATAGAAATCAAAGAGAATTGGGATGTGGGGCTTGAGTTGGGGGTGTATTCCAGGCAGAGAGGACAGCATATGGCTAAGCTTGAAATATCAAGGGAGATGGCAGAAGATCAGACTGGGAGGATAGACAGGGGTCTAGTCATAAAGGATTTCTAAACAAGGGAATGGCATGATTGTATTTGCATTTTAGAAAGCATACCCCGTTGGCAGTTTGGGAAGGGGCTTAGGGAAGGAAGTCTGGAGACAAGGAGACCAGTTAGAATGTAGTGATGGGTGATGATCACATGAGTCAGAAAATAGAGTGTAGTTACTGAAAAGTGGGCAAAATAGTGGCTTCATGGAGTTTGATACTTAAGATACAGTATGTGCTGGAATCTTTTGTGTTGAGGATCACTTAAATTGTATCCAGCAAGCTATTGACATATATCTGCATTGGGTATTCAGACCAATTTGATTTACCTACCAAATTGCTCTAGGGATACTTGGGCTTTTTTGGCTATCCATTGATAGAGCTCACTTACTAACAGTGTGATGTGCTGTTATGTGCTTGAATCCAGATGTGCTGAGAGCCAAGCCTCTGTTTAAATATTTGCAGTAACAAGTTCATTATTTCCTGAGGCAATCTGGTTCAGAATTAAGATTCTAATTCTGGATGCTTCTGAATGACACTGAAAAAAATTCTACTTCCTTATCCACCTGCTAGCTCCTCTTAGATATCTTTTCTTCCTGATACATTTCTCTGGAAGTTTTGGGATTCCATTATTTGGCCTGGCCTTCCAATTCCTTTTCCTCTTGATCATCTCCTTTCTGTGAACTTGGTTTGGTAGTAGCCTCAGTGACATCTGACCATGAATTGGCACCCTTAGACTTTTAGGACCAGAGTTGGAGTGTGGGGTTCATCTCCAACTCGGTCATTTTCTCTGTTAAGTGAAACTCCCTGGGATTATGGCTCCCATTACAAACCGCAATTTAACTAGTAAATTGATTAGTAAATAATAAACATGTGGAAAGATTTAGACAAGGGAAAAGAAGGATTTTGAAAATCCTGGCTCAAGCAAATTTCTTTGTCTAGACTTTGGTATCATTTTTCCTAAGTAAGTTTAATGAAATGTTGCCTTCACTATGAAGCATTTTCTTTTTGAGATGTTCATATTTCAGCAGCATATAACACGGTGAACATTTGTATATGTGAAAATTGGATGACAAATTCAAAAAACCGCAGATCATCTCAGGTCCTTCTTAATAGAAAATCTACAGGTCCTGTCATAAGCATTCTGCACATCAGTGGAGCCATCGCTTTATTTACCTGCCTAGGAGCTTCAGATTGCTTCTTTGTTTTGTCTTTCTCTGAGAAATTCTGAAGAAATTCTTGCCACTCAATTCCTTTGTTGAGAAATGAAAGTTCAGCATAGTGTGTAAAGGCTGTGCTGAGGGTTTGCTGCAAGGGTGCCAAGCTATTGATTTATCTTCCCTGACTGTCAAGGACACCAATAGACAGAGGGTGTCAGGTCTCTGCTAAGGCACGTGAAGAAATGCCAATGTATTCAAACAACAAAACAAATGCCACAGTGTTTTGACAGTCTTCTCTTAGAATGTACTCTCTTTCCTGAGTATATAATTTAAATATGATGTTAAGACCATAAAATTTATTCGTACAGTTAATTCTTGAGTATAATGGAAAGGGAACAGTGGTATGAATTGTAAACATTTATTTGTCTTTGCAGTGAAGAGCCTTTTGAGGTTGCAACTCTACTCCCTGAATTAGTATGATATTAACAAGAATTGACTTTTGAGTCATCTTGGCATGGCTGCTTAGTGACATTACTTAATCGCTGTGCCTCAGTTTCATTATCTGTAAAATAAAAAGTAGAAATACTACCTAGCTCATAGTTTTTGCAAGGAATAAATGAAATAGCATGTCAAGTGTCGAACTATCCTCATCTCTTATTTTATTATTTACTTGTTGAAACAGGGTCTTGCTCTGTTGCCTTGGCTGGAACACAGTGGGGCAGTTATAGCTTGCTGCAGCCTCAGACTCCTGGCCTCGAGCCTCACGCCTCAACCTCCTGAGTAGCCAAGACCACAGGCACACGCCACCACACCTGGCTAATTTTTAAATTTTTTTGTAGAGACAGGATCTCACTATGTTGCCTAGGCTGGTCTTGAACTCCAGGGTTCAAGCAATCCTCCTGCCTTGGCCTCCCAAAGTGCAGGCATTGCAGGAATAAGCTGTTGTGCCTGGCTCTCATCTCCTATTTTAAAACTACAGGGTAATCTAAAAATCAGTTTGCATTTCCTGAACTTAACAATGGAAGGCAGAATGATATGAATTCAAGAATCCTGGTGGTGGGGACCACCATATTCTTGTTATAGGGCCAATACTGGCCTGCTGTGTGACCTTAGAGGAGTAATTTTTATAATCATCTATGAAATGGAGTTCTTAGCACCTGTTATCCACCTCTCATGTTTCGTTTTTTCATTCATTTTACAAAAATTTATCAAATGCCTACTATGTGGCAGGCATTGGGAAGGCAATAGTGAATAAAATGAATAAGACATGGTCCTCCCCTTTATCATTCATGTGTTCTTCTGGGGAAGATAGGAAAAAAAAAACCCAGATAAATATATAAAAGAAAGCAGTTCTGGTGATACAGAGCAGTTGAGGGGTATAGTGGGATGGGGAGGCTATTTCAGACAGTGGTGAGAAAAGGCCTCTTCGGTTGAGTGGAGAATTCCATTCAGCATTTGGCACCGTGGATTACTACAGGAGGTTTATATACAATGCTGATATGGACCAAGCACAGGGTACATGAGTTAGATCTGGCGTCAAGTGGTGGAGGGGATGAGCCTGAACATATAATTGGAATGCAATTGGCATGGACACTGAGGCTGCGGAAATATAAAGAGATGAATAATCCAGCTGTAAAAGATCAGGAAAGGATTTTTGGAGGGTTGACATTTAAACTGAGTCCTGAAAAACAAGTAGGCCAGCCAGATGGAAGGAGAGAAAGACAGCCTGTGGAAAATGCTCATAGATAAAACGTGAAAGCAGGTGGGTGGAAAATAGTTGAATGATAAGTATTGTTATACTTCCTAAAGTGTTATTACATGATGGCAGAGGAAGTGTTTCAGAAGGTGATAAATAATAATGAGTAAAAATTTGATACAGCTAATCCAAATTTTCTATAATCCTTATAGATGATGGCCACTGAATATAGCCTAGCACTTCAACACCACCATGTTCTCACAATTGTGTTACTTTATGATTTATGATTTGTAGATTAACTTCATGTTTTAAAATGTACTTTATACTGAAACCTTTCCCATTTTGAATTTCAAGTTAGAAAGAGACTAGGTGATCTGTTTTATGATTTCAGGGCCTGTCACACCACAAGACCACCATACTTTGGAGAAGGGGATCGAGTTGATTATCATTTTATCTCTCAAGAAGTTTTTGATGAAATGGTAAACATGGTAAGAATGTTTGCCTTTGTTTTTATTGCACAAGAAATACACGTCCTCTGGCAAAAATATTAGGAAATAGTTATAAATAAAAAAAGGAAGAATTAAATTTTGTGCTTGTTATGAGAGGTGAGTTGTTATTGGGTTATTTTTTTCTTAAAGTGCTTAATACATCATTCTTCACAAGCTTCTTTATTTTATGGTCTTGGAGAAAATATTGTAAATTTCCAATAAAAATGAATGAGTAGGCATTTTAAGGAAATAGAACTAAAGCAGTATGAAAAATTCTTGTGATCTGTGCTTATCAGCTGCTGCTACTGTTATTAATCAGATTTACTCAAGATAAACAGTTCTTACAGAACTGATGGTACGCAAAGCTTGTAAATTAAGTATGTCTGGAGATGTGGGTATTCTGTCCAGAGTACTCTTTCTGTGTGTTATCGGTGGTGCTTTTTAATTGTTACAACCCGAAGCACCATTTCAATATGCTGTGTCCCATGTAGTTGGCTTGTTCTGGACATGTTACCTTCCATGGTCGTGTTCCTGTTTGAGAAGTTGTCAGTCCTGGAGGCCAAGCAGTTCACTAATGCAGATGGCAGCTCTTGCTAGAAGATGGGAGAAGATCCCTAACTTCTTTGAGGACTATGTTTTTACAAGGTCAAGGTAATTAATCCTGCGTTGGTCCATTTCACAGGCATTCAGAGCGGTCTTGTTCAGTTTAAATTTTGGGTTTTTTCATTTGTTTTTTACTGAAACCCTCACAATCTAGTTACTGATAATAACTCGCAACATTCTTGTCTTTGAATTCATTTTTTTCAAAACAATTTATTTGTTCCTTCTTGGCCTTCATATACAAAGGGAACCCTCATAATCCTAGCATGTTTTATCTGTTGAAAGTATATGCTAATGTAAATACATATCTGCCCATGACTTCAGTTAAACTGAAAGAGTATCTCATATTTTCATCATGACCAATGAAATCTGTAAACTTTTTATTTTTACTTCACCATGGCCCTTATTTTTGTTTTTATCTTCGTTGTTTCTATCACCAAGTAAATCCTACACCACTTTCTTTACTTTTCTGAAGCCCACAAACTATCAGATGAGGGACTAATCTGTGTTTCTGCTTTTGAAAGACTGCCATCCAACTGGTGATGCCCTTATAGCTACATATCCCCTTCCCTCTTTCCCCTTCTTTTTCCTTCTTCCTTCCTCTGTTCCCACCCCAAAATAATGGACCTGGCTTATGCCTCACTGTAGATAATCACGGAACTTTTCAGCATAGGCTTTGCAGTTTCTATGAGTTTAATTTGAATGGCCAACTCTGTACATGGTGCATGTTTTCTGGACTTCTCTTGTGTTCGTGGAGACATACAAGTGAGAAAATCATATAATCCCTGGGCAATTTTCCCTCTAACCTTGTCAAAAGAATGTCTTGGAAATTCTTCCTAATTTTCTCTCCTAGAGCTATATTTTGGCCCTTCAGTTTAATTGATTAGGAGTCCTCTGGGACTCTATGTTTCTAAAAGCCTCAATAGCGATTTGAGAAGTTATCTTGATATTAGTAAGAAGCATTCTCTTAGTACTCTGTAGGATGAAAGACAACTAGTTCCCAAAATTAATGTTAATTTCTCTTATTAGAATATGAGGCATTTTTTTTCTCACTTCAGTTCATCTGTTCTCAGTACCCCATCTGCTCTCTGATGTTTCATACCTTATCAGATCTGTAATCAAGTTAGTCTGGTTCAATTCCTAGTCTAAAAAGTCACTACACTTCTATACTATATTTAGTCTTAGAGGTTTTACAACCACTCCAAAAATTCTCCTGTGTTTGAGAAGTACTTATTTTTACTGCTTCTGATAACACATACATATACTTCAAGATAGTGTAATTTTCTTGAATTTGAATTTTGCCTCTGATCTCTTTTCCTTTAATGTAAGCTTGAGACTATTTCATGAAGACAGACAAAACCTAGAAATGACAAACTCATGATGCGTTTTCAGCTTTGCCAATCACCCACAGACACTCAGCCTTCTGTACAGAGGACCCCTCTCCACACAGCAGCCACCCAGATAGCCTGCCCACCACCCCCCATCACAGCAGCCCCATTGACAGACAACCTTGGCACATCTTTACTGTGGACAGTCACACCTTGCCCTCACGGGTACAACACATAGACCCGCATACCCTCCCACACACAGGTGTCTCCACTTTCCCATCAGACACTTCCCCCGCAATGCACAAACATCCCCCTAACATGCCCACAGATATGAGAACCCTTTTTATGGACGCATTCACAGTTCCCACAGAAACCCTCCCTCTCCTGTAGAAATAAAACCACAGACCATGAGGTTTTTGGAGTGTGACTATTGCTATTTATTAGGAAATCCACATGCAGTAAGAAATGAAAATAGTATCACCAGCCAGAATGGGGTGGAGGGAAACCACTTAATCCCAATTCTTAACAAACCTGTAATGAAGTCTCTTTTATACCTATGTACTATGCAAGATTCCTCCCAACTCTGCATCTCTACATCTTTCTAGAAAATGCATTTTGTGTGTGTGTGTGTGTGTGTGCGTGTGTATCCACAGTGGAAGGTCCTTGTACATACAAATAAACAAACTTACAGTTTATATCCAAAAAGGAATTCAAGTATACATTTTGAAAACAGACTGAGTCAAAGAGTGTTAGTCACGGTTCTCCAAAGAAACAAAATCAATAGGGTATATATATATATGTGTGTGTATATATATGTGTGTATATATATATATATATATATACACACACATATATCTTCAAAAAATAAAAAATTAGCCTGCTGTAGGGGTGCATGCCTGCAGTCCCAGCAACTCAAGAGGCTGAGGCAGGAGGATTGCTTGAGCCCAGGAGGTCAAGGCTGTGGTGAGTTATGGTTGCCCAACTGCACTCCAGCCTGTGTAACACAGCAAGACCCCATCTCTTAAAAGAGAGAGCTTTAGTATAAGGAATTGGCATACATGGATTATGGGGACTGACAAATCCAAATCTGCAGTGTGAGCCGGGCAGCCAGGAGATCCCAATGGGTTCACCTTGCCCACTGCCTAGACAGAGCTGATTTATCAAGACAGGGGTATTGCAATGGAGAAAGAATGATTCATATAGAGCCAGCTGTGCAGGATACTGGAGTTTTATTATTACTCAAATCAATCTCTCTGAGCATTTGGGGATCAGAGTTTTTAAGGACAACTTGGTAGGGGGAAGCAAATGAGCCGGGAGTGCTGATCGGTCAGGTCAGAGGCGAAATCATAGGGGGTCAAAGTTGTCTTGTGCTGAGTCAATTCCTGAGTAGGGACCACAAGATCAGATGAACCAGTTTATTGATCTGGGTGATGCCAGCTGATCCATCAAGTGCAGGGTCTGCAAAATATCTCAAGCACTGATCTTAGGAGCAGTTTAGGGAAGGTCAGAATCTTGGTAGCCTCCAGCTACATGACTCCTAAACCATAATTTCTAATCTTCTGGCTAATTTTTTAGTCCTACAAAGGCAGTCTAGTCCCCTGGCAAGAAGGAAGTTTGTTTTGGGAAAGAGCTGTTATCGTCTTTGTTTTAAACTGTATAAACTCAGTTCCTCCCACAGTTAGTTCAACTTGTGCTCAAGAATGAACAAGGACAGTGTGAAGGTAAGAAGCCAGATGGAGTCTCTTTCATTGTCTCATTCATAATTTTGCAGTGGAGGTTTCAGTGGTGCAGATGAAATCCAAAGGCTGATAATTTTGTTATATTGAGGGCTTCAACTGATTGGATAAAGCCCACCCACATTATGGGTGACCATCTGCTTCCTCGAAGTTCACCAATTTAAATGTTAATCTCACCCCAAACATCTTCCAAGTTGACACATAACACCAACCAGCATATGCAAAAAAAACAAGATAAAGTGTCTATCCCAAAGGAAAGCCAGATATGTATCTATATAGGTTTTACACACACACACACACACACACACACACACACACACATATGAAAAAAGGAGTCACAGTATTTGTTCCAAAGAATAAAGAAAGTATAACACTGAAGGAGTAAAATAGTAAGAATATTTATTTTTGAGTTTTTAACTTTTGGAATACATAACACTGACTTCTTTTGATTATGGGGGATGTGGATTTTCCTCATCACCTGCAGCAGACACATTGCCCCCCAACCTCAAAAGACACCCTATGCCTTCTGGCCTCTGACCTCTCTCCTCTGACAGACAGCCCATCCCTCTACCCTCACATCTGCAGAACACCTGGGGCCAAGACACCAGGTAGCAAGAGACCCAACTGCTGCTGTTCTTAATGCTGCCACCGCCATTTGATGGGATTCACTGCAGCCCTGGAAGTTTTCACTTCATTGTTCATTTCAAAATCACATATATGAGAAGTCATACTTGCCAAGATCATCCACATTTTTATTCCTTCTGCTGTCATCAGTTACCCAGTTTAGATTTGACCTAGTGGTTTAATGAATATAGTATTGCCAAAGAAAAAGCCATAGACAAATTTGAGAGATGTGCTTTTACTCGCCTTTTTTCTTTTTTTTTTTTTGCAAGGGAATACAGTTTTTGAAAGAACTGAGCTTCCAGAATACAGACAGAGGCATCATTTATAGTTCAAATGGCTATAGGGCAGACACTAGTTCTGTTGAATAACATTTGGGGCAGTTTCAATAGAAAGCCATCTTTATGAGGAAAACAGGATGGGGTCTGCTTTTTCAAAGCTTTTAGGATGTCCCTGTAATTCATGGCCTCCAGGAATTATCCATAATTCATGGCTTATCTTGGAAAGCAAGGGTGTTGGAAATGGAAGGCTTTTCTGGGCTGCCTGGTGTGCTGGCATAGCTGAAATGGCAGTGGCAAAGGGCAGGCCATTAGTTTTGCTCCCTCAGTAATGAAGGTTTTGGTGCGGGTTTGGCAGGAAGTGGATAAGTAAACAAAATAGTCTATTGTACCATATGCTGCAGTGCCTTAATGCTTCTCAACGTTTTGTCAGCAGGTTATTTCTAAAAAACTTATTTTTTTTTGTTAGCTGAGAATTCTGAATACAATTTTTCTGTCACAGTTTGAAGTTAAGTTTCATTTACCCCATTGTCGTCCTTTATACAGTTGCTAAAATTTGTAAGGTTTTTGAAATTATTTAAAATATGACATGAAATGATTTTAGTTGTAGTAAAATTCCATGATGGCTGCTGTTATATGAAAATCTTTGTTCTTCTCGAATTCCAGGGGAAATTCATTCTAACCTTTAGTTATGGTAATCACAAATATGGATTAAATAGGGACACGGTGGAAGGTATTGCAAGAGATGGTTTAGCATGCTGTATTCATATGGAAATAGAAGTAAGTGTCTTTCATTTAACCAATTAATGTGTGTGTAGTTTGTGTGAGTGTGGTGTGTATGTGTATGTATGTGTGTGTGTATATCAATTTTTTACTGATACGTAATTGAGGTACATGTTTGGGGTGCATGCGATCACTTATATACATATTTGAAGTTGGGGAAGGGCTATGATGCACAGGCGGCACATTGCCAGGCACACGATAAATGGAAGATATTCCATTTATAATTAGTGTGGGGACAAGATACGTGAACCACTAAGTAACAGGGATTAGGTTACAGTACAAGAAATTGCACAGATATTGTGAGTGAAACTGCCACTAAAGCTTTACTCTCTGTTATTTCCTCACTAAATGCTCCTTTTTCTTTTTAGAGCATGGCCTCTGTTTATAGAAAAGGGTGTAGATAAAGTCTAATTCTTAGAGCATGGAACTGGTTTCCGGTGCCCTCAGGACAGTGACAGCCCCATGCGGTCAACTTTGCTCCTTCCTTCTGCGTGAGATACGTGGGCTGTGCTGCCATTTAGCTGCAGGGGCTCACTGGGTGTAACATTTTCATACATCTGGAAATTTAGACCTGTAGATGTCAGGAGGTTTTTCTCTCTACCCTGATACCCTGTCTTGCCCCAATGATGATCTATAATTAGAGTATATAGAAGCTTCTCCAAAATTAAGATCCAGAGTAAAACGATGAATTTCCCACTCATTTATTTAAAAATATATATATCTTTATTACATACTTGGAACCTTCAAAGATGATTGATTATTTTTTCAAGATCCTTTAACTGAGCAGTATGACACTTTTGGAATTAAAAAAGCAATTATAAAACTCATTCAAAGCCTGGCGCGGTGGCTCACGCCTGTAATCCCAGCACTTTGGGAGGCTGAGGTGGGCGGATCATGAGGTCAAGAGATCGAGACCATCCTGACCAACATGGTGAAAACCCGTCTCTACTAAAATACAAAAATTAGCTGGGTGTGGTGGCACGTGCCTGTAGTCCCAGCTACTCGGGAGGCTGAGGCAGGAGAATTGCTTGAACCCGGGAGGCGGAGGTTGCAGTGAGCCGAGATTGCACCACTACACTCCAGCCTGGCGCCTGGCAACAGAGTAAAACTCTGTGTCAAAAAAAAAAAACAAAAAAAAACAGATTCAATTAGACCAAATGTACAGAAAATAAAACCTAGGCAAATCGGGTACATAATCCTTCGCTGTCAACTCTGAATCTTTCTTACTTTTTCCCTTTGTGACTTCACACCATAGGAGACTGTAATTCCCTTTTAGCTCTTTGTGTTGGTATAAGTGTTCCCTAGCTTACACATTTCTTCCAGCTCTTTAACTGTCCTGACTTCAGAATATTGCCAGTCTTATTTCTCTGTGATTAATTGGTTTTGTATCTTTAAGGAAGATTTTCTTTATTTCTATAATACGTAGCAAAAAGAAAAGGTCTTTTCTAAAAAATGTCTTCCTTTGACAAGGCAGAGACAAAAATCAATGCATTTGTGAGTACAGAAACTCTCCATCTGTGTGTCTACCTTTCTCCAGCTCAACAGTTAACAAGCAGTGGCTCCTGTTTCAGTGTTTTTCTCCCTGGGAGTTCACTCCTACTCATTTCCAGGAGATTGAGTCTATAATCCATGCTTTATTCCTCTGATTCTCCCCAGCTGAAGTATTTTTCCAGACAGCCCTGGTCATTGACTCTTTCAGAAATTGTTTTGGAAACAGCCTGTATTTCTTCCAACTGAATTTTTAAAATGAAGATTTTGAACATTGAGTGAAACTGATTGAGATGGAAGGGACTTTAGAGTCCATTTGGAATGGCTTTCATTTCACCTGTGAGGAAACTGATAGCCACAGAACTTGAAGGATGTGTGGAGTCTACAGGAGCCGGAGACCTGCAGTCATGACCAAGCCCTCCAAACTCACCGACCAGTCAGTACTTTTACAGTTTCACGCTGTGATCTGGTCTGCAGGTTACGAGGAGCTTGGCCTTCCCAACCAGGGTGCTGATTTAGGTCCAGAAAGGGCCCCAAGATAATGACAAAGGGGTCACAGAAGAGCCTTTTCTCCTTGGTAAGATCTCTACCTCCTGGTGCTCCACAGAAGCCTTTTGAAATATAGAATTGAAATTACCTTTCTGTAATAACGTTGCAATATTGCTATGAATGTGCCTGTTTTATATCTAGCAATTTTCTAACAGTCATATTCATTAGAATGATTAATTAAAGGAAAAACCAGGTGGAGTGAATTCTAATATTTCCAATGACAATTTAAAACTTGATGAAGAGAGAAAAGTAATCCAATCTTGAGATATTTATAGAAAAATAGTAGCTAACTATACAGATGAAATAAATTATTCAATATATTAATAATACTTCTTATACCCATGTGGTCAGATGGCTCCAAAATGATTTCTAAATCATGTATCTGTTTCCAATTTATTATCTTCCTTTTAATGCACAGGGTGTAAGAAGTTTGAAATATTCCTATTTTGAGCCTCGTTATATCCTGGTGGTGCCCATGAACAAGGAAAAATACGAAGGATATTTACGGAGAAAGGGATTATTCAGTCGTGCAGAAATTGAATTTGCTGTCTCCAGAGTGGACCTTTATATTAAAATTAATCAGAAATTTCCAGGATATTTTGATGCAGTAATCAATGCAGGTTGGTAATTTTCAGCAAAGTTTTATTTTTGAAATGTAAGGCTACTGAGTTAAAAGTTTGTTTTATGGGAATAAAAGTCTTGGGTTAAAGATATTTTCCTTGTAACAGTAAATCACAAAGAGCTGCAAAAAGGGGTAAGAATCCAAGAAGTCTAACCTTCCACTGTTTTAATGAGAGCATAGTCTCAATTATTCCTTAAGATTGTAGCTAATAAGGTTTGGTGTAAAATGAGCCTAAACTAAGTTCATTTTTTAGGGGACATTGTGAGAACAAAGTTAAATTATATATAATGTGAAATACACATTTAAATTTCTAGAAAGGCATATGAAACTCAGGTAATTTTATTATAATCTACATATAGTTTAAAAACCCAACTACTCAAAATATTATAACCATAAAAACGTACGTGTAAAGCAAACATTTTCAGAAATTAGCTTAGAAATGGCCATTTAATTTAAAGCAATAGTTCATGAGGGAATTTCGCATTTCAATAAATATTTAAATATTTATTTAAATATTCAGTTTACTGTCCTGCTACATGGACCTAATGCTCTTTATCTACTGCATGGATGGAGAACAGCACATGATTATGATTATTATTTTCTTTTGAGAGAGAGGGTCTCACTCTGTTGTCCAGGCTGGAGTGCAGCTGTGTGATCTCAGCTCACTGC
This sequence comes from Cacajao melanocephalus, assembly GCA_963573385.1. Taxonomy (NCBI): domain Eukaryota; kingdom Metazoa; phylum Chordata; class Mammalia; order Primates; family Pitheciidae; genus Cacajao; species Cacajao melanocephalus. Next base: position 43,452 of record CAUYLG010068528.1, on the reverse strand, counting down.
AACCGCCTCCTCCACCTCCCAGGTTCAAGCAATTCATCTGCCTCAACCTCCCGAATAGCTGAGATTACAGGTGCCTGCCATCATGCCCAGCTAATTTTTGTATTTTTAATAGAGATGGGGTTTTGCCATGTTGGCCAAGCTGGTCTCAAACTCCTGACCTCAAGCAATCTGCCTGCCTCAGCCCCCCAAAGTGCTGAGATTACAGGCATGAGCCACCGCACCTGGCAAATTTCTTTATATTTTTAAAGTGTACTGTACTATGCAGTCATAAAAAGAATGATGAGAAAACCCTCTGTGAACAGATAAGGAAATATCTTCAAGTCAAACAGTTACTAAAAAAGACAGGTTTACAATATAGTATGCCATCATTTATATTAAAAAATTATGTAATTGTATTTTCTTGTACTACATAAAAAAATCTTTGGCAGAATCCTCAGAAAACTAATAACATTGATTACCTCTTTGGGGGAAGGTAAACCAGATGAACTAGGTGGACAGGGGTCATTAGTTGAACCATATGAAATTGTTGATACTCAACTATTTTCATCTATGAAAACAGCAGTTACATATGGTTCAACTTATTAGTAATGGTTTTTTGTTTCTGAAACGTGTTAATGTATTACACAATTGAATTTGTTTTCTATTCCTGCATAAAAATTATCACACTTAGTGTCTTAAAACAACACCCATTTATTAATTCACAGTTTTATAGATTAGAAGTCTGGTATATGATAGGTGGAGTCTCTGCTGAGGGTATCAGGAGGCTGAGGGCTCATCTGAAGGCTCTGCGGATAAACCTCCAGAGCTCATTCTTGCTGGCAGGATGACATTTCTTTTGGTTGTAGAACTGAGGTCCCAATTTCCCTGTTGGCTGTCTGCCAAGAATTATCCTCAGTTTCTGGAGGTTGCTCTTGGGTCTCACCCATGTGGTCCCACCATCCTCAAGTCAGCACCAGCGCACTGAACCCTCCTTGTGCTCTGAGTCTCTGACTTCTTTTTCTGCCAACAGCTGGAGAAAACTCTCCTTTCGTGGGGCTCATGTGATTAGGGTGGGCCTGCCTGGATAATCTCCCTTTTGATTATCCCAAAGTCAATCCATTAATAACCTTAACTACATCTGCAAAAAATCCCTTTGGCTGTATGTCACACAATCATGGGAGTGGTATCTCATTCCCTCCACAGGTTCTGCCCACACTTAAAGGGAGGAGATTGATTATACAAGGATGATGTGTCCTTCGGGTCATCTTAGAATTCTGCCTACCATAATATTTATAAAATTAAATGTAGTAAACTAATCGTTTCCACCAGTAGTTAAACATCAACTGTATTGGATCCGATCCTGTTGTTTTAAAGTGTACTCTCTTTGCTGCAGATGATCTGGATGTTGCTTACCAAAAACTGAGTCAGCTCATTAGAGAATACCTGGGGTTGACCGAGGAACCTGCCAAGAGTTTGGCTGCAACTGCAGGTACTATCCTCTCCCCTTTAAGCCAGGATTTTTTTTTTCATGGAAAGGAAAACAAATCTGAGTTGCTGTTCGGGTACTCATCACTTGGGCTAAACCTGCTTCTCTTTTATTCCTGTACTTCTTCTGGGGCAATTGTCCCCAAAACAAGCAGCGTGAGTCAGCCTTCTGGACCTGTAACTCTGTTTATCTTCTTGACTATAATGGACCTCCAGGGACTGCCCTTCAGCAGCAGATGGGGCAGTGCCTCAGAGGAGGTAATAGGTAAGGGTTAGCCTCATGGTTCAGAACTCAGAAATCCAGGAATTCTAAAGCCTTAAGTTAGAATTTTGGTACATGAATTTTGAGAAATATTTAAAAGGCTCTCTTGAATTCACCCCAAAACTGTTAGGGTATCTACTATAAAAACAAGACAAAAAACAGAAAATAACAGGTGTTGGCAAGGATGTGGACAAATTGGAACCCTTGTGCACTGTTGGTGGGAATGTAAAATGGCATTGCTCCTATGGAAAACAGTATGGAGATTCCTCAAAAAATTAACAATAGAACTGGCCTCTCATCCAGCAATCCCACTTCTGATATACCTCCAAAAGCACTGAAGCCAGGGTCTCAAAAGGAGCACTGCCCACCCATGCTTTTAGCAGCACGATTCACAGTAGCCGAAAGGTGGAAGCAACCCATAAAACAATATTCCATTTGACCTTAAAAAAGGAAGGAAATTCTGGCACATGCTACACATGGATGAACCTTGAAGACACTGTGCTGAATGAAATGAGCCAGTCACAAAAGGATAGCTACTGTAAGAGTCCACTTACACGAGATTATCTAGAGTAGTCAGGTTCATAGAGACAGAAAGTAGAATGGTAGTTGCCAGAGGCTAGGAAGTGGGAGTGGTTTAATGGGTACAGAGTTGAGAACTGTACCCATTAAACTTTCAGTTTGAGAAGATGAAAAGGTTCTGGAGGCTCAGTGCGATGGCTCATGCCTGTAATCCCAGCACTTTGGGAGGCCAAGGCGGGCAGATCACGAGGTCAAGAGATCGAGACCATCCGGGCCAACATGGTGAAACTCCGACTCTACTAAAAAATACAAAAATTAGCTGGGCGTGGTGGCATGTGCCTGTAGTCCCAGCTACTTGGGAGGCTGAGGCAGGAGAATTGCTTGAACCCGGGAGGCGGAGATTGCAGCAAGCCAAGATTGTGCCACTGCACTCCAGCCTGGCGACAGAGCAAGACTCTGTCTCAAAAAAAAAGAAAAGAAAAAGAAAATAGTTCTGGAGATGGATGGTAATGATGGTGGCACAGTGTGAATATACTTCATGCCACTGAACTGTGCACTTAACAATGGTTAAGGTAGTCAATTTTTTGTTATGTGTATTTTACCACTATAGTCCGTTTTAAAAGTTTCCCTTGATGGACTGAACCCTATTCACACACCGCGTATTGTGAAATGTTAACCCGAGACCCTGGCTGCTTTGCAGGTATGTTTAGCTTTGTGTTTTAGCAGTTGTGACTCTTTGCCCAAATAAGATTTTGTTTACTTGGCTGCATCCTGGCAGACTAAGACAGGGCAGGTCATGATTTTGCCAGAGTTCAAACCAGTGCTGTTTTTAAATTTTGCACACTTCTCCCAGGTCGAAGGCTCCTAGTGTTTTGGAATGAGGTCAGTGTGAAACTGGTAAAAATCAAGAGATAATGGCTGAGAATTTCCTTCTACATATGTCTTGTAGGAGATGAAGTGACTAGGGTATGACCTGCTGACTGGAATGTTCCTGGAAAAAGTTTGACCTGTCTGAAAATAGAAAGGAATGGAGGACTGTGGAGGACTATGCTCAGTCTACAAAGTGTGGTCTGGGGGACATTAGATTAGAAGTGTGTCAGGTGTATTTATCCAGCCCTGCTCGGAATCTCTGCACTGGGTGCCAGTTCTTTAGAAAGCCATCTCTATGGAGAAGGGTTGTGTAGTGTACCTAATGAGGCTTCTGCAGCTCAGTAGAAGTTTCTCTTGAGGAAACCTGGCTCCCTTTGCCTTAATTCTTTACTAATCAAGCAACCTTCTGATCTTTAATTTGGTCCCCTTGGGTGGACCTGCCCCTGTTGGAACTGTACCCTACATTACCTGCCCTGCCCTGATCCCCAAGTGAGGCTCGTCTCCATTGTAAATTAATTAATTGGTATACTGGCTTTTAAATCAGCCTCTTGTGGGTTTGGATAAACAAGAATCAGTCCCCTGAGCCTGACCAGCTCTGAGTAACTGAGAAACATGTGTTTCTCAATCTGAAGTTGTCTCTGAACAAGACTTTGCCTCAGCAGCCAGTGAGATGGAAACCTCTGTATTTTTTCTTATTCTGCAACTATCAGGAACACTGGCTATTGGGTGCAGTTGCCATTTGGCAAATTAATAGACCAGATAATGTGTGCGTAGAAAAATAGACTTTCATTTTAACTGGTATAATACAATTTTATTTATTTGGACTAATGAGGTTAGGCCTGACTGATTTAATGAAAAGTGTGAATTACTGAATTTATAAAAATGTGATCACTCTCAGATACATTTCATAACTGAAACTGAGCCATCTAGTTATTGACTAATAGAATTCCAACTTTAAAAAGTAGATAGGTAGATTTGTAATTAATGAATCAAATCACTAGCTTCAATGGCCCTTTGTTTTTCTGACATGTTTAATTTTTGGAAAACAATGTGTTTCCTGAAGCCAACCACTTTATCTTCTCTAGACAATTAATTTGCTGAGGAAGTTACTTTTATCATTTGCGGGTTTAAGAATAAACTTGCACATAAAGTAACATTGTAGAGGCCAGACATTATTCCAGGGAGTATCTAAAAAGTTCTGATGAACATGGTCCTCACTAATACACTTTTAATGGTGTCTCTAGTGGGACCAGAAGTAGAGACGACGTTCTTTTTGAGTCTCAAGGCTGTGAAGTAGGTGCCAAGAATAGGGGCCAGATGTTTACAGGTTCAGTGCAAGAGAGTGGAGCCAACCATAATTACCTTAAAACGAGTGTCAGTACTCCCCAGGAAGGGACCCAGAGCCCCACCAGAGTCACTGTCATGTGCCCAGCTGGTGCTTCACCTCGTTGCTCCTGCTCTGAGCTGGGTCACTCTGATTGTAAGTTCTATCATTTAGGTATATGTGTATAAACACATTACTCACACAAATGGGACCTCTAGAAATAAAAAACAAAACCAATCGTTTTAGTATAATGAATTTTTTAAAAAAGAATTGAGCTGTCAAAAGGAAGAAATTGAAATAAAAAACATTTACGATTCTATGAAGGACAACTTTGAGCAATTAGAAAACTGCACGGAAATATGAAGCCTTGGTTTTCTATTCTAAATCTAACCAATAACCATTAACTTGAGAAATAATTTTGAACTCCCATTTCTTAAAATAAAAACCTATATATAATGTCATGGTGCACTATTAGAATCCAGCTGTACAGATTGAAGTTTTTCCCAATTGGATTAGGTGTCAGTACCTTGCTTATGTCCAAGAGCATTGCTTCTCTTAAAGTGGTAATCCTGCATCAATGCAAACCGAAAATTATTCCCAGATAGCTGAAGTAGTAAGGCATAGCTTTATCTTTTGTAATTTTACATTGCTAATTTGTAACTAAGAATACAAACTGAATTTCTACTCTTAACAATGAGAGTGGAACAGAGTGATAAAAGTGAGCCCAAGGTTTATCAGTTCTGAGTACAGCATCTATAATCCTGGTCCCAGAAATATAAACCCTCACCAATGGATGGATTAATTGAATTTTTCACTTAATGCATATATAAAATAGTAACTTAAGGTATACAGTGATTATGAACCCTTGAAATATTCAGATATACCCCTAATTTTAAATATGTATCAATTTAGGTATAGAATTGTCTTATTTTCCCTATTGTAATGTGGATAACATTGATTTCTGATACATGAAGACTTAAAAAGCACCCGTCAACCAGATGGTTTCTGTAAAATAAGGAAAAAAACTATATTCACAACTCAGTATTAAGGGATGTATTTCCTTCCATTTGTCTCTATACAACCTACTTCTGGGATAGTCAATGCTTCCAGTAAAGCTTTTAGAAAGCTGGAGCAACTATCACCCTGAATTCTTGCTATGTAGATCATAAAATGAAATGATATTTGCAGATCATTATTCTGACTAGTGATAGAAAGAAATGATGATGGTTATGAGGAGTCAAACAGAGGAGAACTGAGCAGTTTACTTGTCCATAAAGTTTCCCTTTATCTTTAATAAAAGGCTGGATATTTGCCAAGTTATGTCAGTTGCTAAATTGTGAAAGTGAGGAACAAATCCTTATATGTCTGATTATAGAAAACCAGGAGAGATTAAAGAGCAAAAGAATCTTTAGTACAGGATTTCACTGTTCTTATATTTTTACATCTTTTAAAATTACTTTTATATTTTGGCAAAAATGCATACCATCACATAAAATTTGGCATTTTAACCATTTTAGGTGTACAATTCAATGGCACCAATTACATCCGCAATGTTGTATAACCATTACCACTACTTATTTCCAAAATTTGTCATTACCCCAAACAGGAACTCTATATACATTAAACAATAACTCCCCTCAACTCCTGGTAACCTCTAATCTACTTTATTTTCTCTATGAATTTGCCTGTTCTTGATATTTTCATAGTTTTATTTTCCAATTTAACCTGTTTCTTGTCCTAGCTAGTGTTTCAGTTTGTAACTCTTATAAACTAGGGAGATCCGAATGATGAACAGGACATCCCCTCAGAAACCGCACCAAGAGGGAAGCCTTTCTTTGCCCCCACCTGTCCCTCTATCTCCCTAGAGAACACCTGGTTTGGTAGGATGCAAAGGGTGCATGTCTGCACTAGGGGCTCAGTGAGAATCCAGCAGTGTGAGCTCATCCTGCGTCAGTGGAGGGGAGCGGGGCCCGGGAGCCTGGTTTGCCTCTGGGGATGGATCACTCCGGGGTCACCTCAGAGGTTTGATTTGGGTTGGAGTCTCTGAGTATCAGATCTCCCCCAAAGTGAGCTGAGACTGGCTTCTTCAAAGCTGTTCCAGACTCGTGTGCCGCCTCTGACTGCTCCACATTTCAGAGCTGTGTCCTTAGGACTGGGGTCAGATGGTATTTGGGCCCCCAGAATCCATCAAGTGAACAAGTGTTCACTGAACACGTGCCTGCTGGACGATGGCGTCTGTGAGACTGTCCCTGAGATCAGTCAGTCTGAGAACTTGCCGTCACAGTGAATGGAGGAAACAGCTGCTCTCTGCAATAGCAGCAATGCTAGTGGCCTCTGAGAGCCATTTTGAAGGCAAGGTAGATGTGGAAGTCCAAGAGGAGTCCTGGGATGTGAGTGGGGGGATAGCAGCCTGGATGGGGGTCCTCAGGAGCACCTGCTCTGAGCCATGGTGCCTTATGATTCTGTCAGGCCGATTCTCTCCTTCCTTACTGCATTCATCACTTATTTCCTCAGTTCCTGCCCCTTGCCAGGTATTGGTGAACAGATATAATTCTTCACAGACCCCACAGCTTATATGAGGGGCTGCTGTTAAACAGGGAAACAAACAAATGGGACTTCGTCTTGCTTGGATGTCCGTCCTATAGTGTCTACTGTCAAAAGCAGCATTGATCTCTAAGGTGGTAACAATGTAAAATCTCATTCACTTGGAAAATGTCTCACCACCCACAAACCTGGATATAAATGTTGGCTCTATGAATAAGAACCAAACAGAAACCTTTCATGTTTATTCATTGAAGGTTATGTTTTCAGTTGAGTAAAATTGTTCTAAGTTCCACTAAATAAGAGAATTATAGACACTTAGTATCTCCAAGGAGAAGGGAAGGTTATGTTCTCCTATAAGTGTAATTTTATTCGTTTCAAGGGCCTATGTACATCTAACAGGGGAAAGATGTTTTTCTCATTAGTTTCTAAGCAGTTAGGAACTGCTTAGAAATTAAAAGAAGTTAAAACTTCTGTTTTTAGTTAACTTCTTTTTATATTAAAGCAGGAGCTCCCTCTAGCAAGAAGACTCTCTCTGGGGTACCAGCACACCTGGTTCCATCTCCCAGGCGCTTGGCAAAACTGCAAGCAGATGGCCAGATGACAGAGCATCTCTCTGGAATGCAAATTCATGCCAAGGACCTAGAAAATCAGAGCCTGACTCCTGCCCAGAACCAACAGCTGGCTCAGGATGGAGAAGCCCATCAAAAAGAGCTTTCTCCTGACAGCCGTCTCAATCCTGAGCTTCCTCAACACCTGAGCTCGTCAGCCCTGGGGCTTTCTCACCAGGTCCAGAACCTAGCCCTAAACCCAATGGAAGAGGATGTCCAACAATCAGATCTTCCTCCAAAACGAATAGCCACTGAGACCCATGTCCCTGATGTGAAAGCCAGTGAAGTGGGGCAGTCTCCGGTCACCCCTGCCCTGGCGCCTCCTGCACACCCTTCCCCTCCTGCCTCTCACAGCCCTCAGCCAGGCCAGGACGAGGAGTCAGGGGAGGCCCAGGTAACCCCCACTGGCCCTCCCCTGTCTGAACTTCCACAGGGACCTGGCCCCACTCCCCTCAGCCCTCAGAGAATTCAGGATGAGGAAACTGAGTCAGCCAAACTTCCACCCAGCAGTTCCCACCATGATCGTCTAAAAGATTCTTCCCACTGTGACTCGGTGCAGAAACTTGCTAGAGATTCTCAGCAAGCTCTGAAGGAGGAAACCTCCAAACCGGAAGCCATCCGGGTCAGTACCCCTTACCCAGAACTGCCACATCCCCAAGACTTAGTAATAGATACCAAGCAGGCCCAGGCCAGGGAAATCCCAGGGACCTTGCTTCCTAGAAGCCGGCTGGCTCCCACACGGCTGCCCCAGCCTCAGGTCCTGGCTCCCCTCCAGAGCAGGAGGCCCACCCCCAAACTCCTATCACCCAGCAGGGAAGAGGCTTTAGGAGCAACCTCCAATCAAGCCATGACTCCCTCTCCCAGGCCTCCAGCAACCCGGGAAGCAGACATGAGTAAACTGCCTCCCATCAGCCCTCCCAACTCAAAACCACCAGCAAATCGGAGCCCCCAGGAAGTCCACAGTTCTCAGCAAGTCCAGGAAGAGAAAGTCAGTGAGGTGAAACTCCCTCTGATCAGTACTCCGAGCCGGGAGCAAGCAGCATCCCCAGTCCCTCCCAGGAGGAGGCGGCTCAAAAAGTGAGGCTTCCTCACATTCCTGCTCCTCTCCCAGAGCCACAGCTGCCCCGGAACTCAGGGATTCAGCCTGATCCAAGCCTGCAAAGGAAAGGAAAGCTCCCCAAGCAGGTGACTCTCCAGGAGGAGGATTCCAGACATGCAGGCCTCACCCATAACCAGGGACCCCTGCAGCAGACAGGGGCTAGGGAAAAAAACACCCCATGCAGAGAGGGATGGCTAGAAGACTGGCACTCCAGAAGAGGCACCGCCTGGGAGCCGCCAGCCAGCCTCACAGCTAGAACCCCACCATCAGCCAGGGCCTGCCATGGTGCCTGACCATCCCAACCCCAGCCCTCCTTTGAACCCCGAGAGCAACCAGAGAAGCAAAATCCACACACCAGAAATGCCTGCGCCACCCCACGCTGAGCCATCACCTAAAGACCCCCAACTACAAGAAGTGAAAAAAACAAATTCCAGAAAAAGGGCCCATACCAACCTCCTCACAAATGACCTGGCTCAGAAGGTAGGTGTGTCCAGACAAGGGCCATCTTGGAAGAGAGATTTTTGGAGGATTATCTCAAGAAAATAAAACTCCCATTAGCGGTGATCAGCCAGCTCAGGAGGGCCAGCCCCCAATGGGGAGACCCCTCCAGGGGGAAAAGGCCCCTGCGGAGTTGCTACAGGGCAGTTCAGCTCCTATGGAGCATCCAGGGAGAAAGGGACAGGTTCATCAAAAGGGCTGGTCTCAGAGGAGGGAGATTGCTTCACAACTCTCAGAGCAGGACAGCAAGCCCCACACCCAGCAGCCTGTCAAGACACACCAGCCAATCGGGGGGAGAGGTCAGGCCAGAAACAGCTCTGTTCAAAGGGACAATGTACTTTTTTCCAAAAAGCAAGCCAAAGAGAAGCGAATCCAAAAACACGGGGCAGTGCCACAGAACAAAAGCCCCCCTACTCCCCAGAACCAGGTGTCTGCTGAGGAGCGGGGCAGCCGGGAGGGAAGAAGATTGCACACCAGGGGAATTCAGAGCCCCAGGGTTTAAGCCACCTCCGGAGCCACCAGCTCATTAAGGTCGGGGAACCCCAAGGCAGCACCATTACAGACAACAAGTGATGGCTGAGTGCTCTGAGTCTCCGTACTGACTTCCTCCTGAACCCATGGTCAGCATAGGTGGAGGGGCCGTTCAGTGCTGTCCAGACCTTGGATTCCTAGAAGGCAGGCAATCTGCACTGCTGTGCCTCTTCTATGGTTGCCATTGCAGCCTGGAAGAGCAGCCGTCACAGAGGGATGCAGCTCTATCAACTGCTGCCACCGAATTAAGCCATTCTGGAAGGCTGGTGTCAGCAAGTAGCCTTTGTGTCCAGACACGAATCCAATCTGACTTCCAACTCTGGTTGAAGCCAGGCCATATTGCCATTACGTTTTGTTCTCTTCATAAGGAAAATTCGCTTCTAGACTTCTAGAAGGTCTTCTCACCCCTCTTGCATTATGGAGGAGTTCCAAAGCAAAAAGAACTCTTGAGAAAGAAAGGCTTCGCTGTTCCTCGAGGTTCTAAACCTACAGTCAATTTGTGGGAATCTTCTGTAGGAAAGAGAACATATTTTGCATGCGTGATGCTGTGATCAAATGCTTCAGATTTGTCTTGGCAATATGTTGCCTAAAACTTACTTTTGTTTGAAATGTATTTCAAAATGAATACCTTCCTTCTTTCTCTGAGTAGAAATCTCATGGAAATCAGCCCATGCCTTTATTATGTCAAACCATCTGGTTGAATCGATTAAAAGAATTAGTGGGGAGTGAATCAGTTGTTCATTTATCTATTCATACCATCAGGATTCTTTTGCTGGCAAATGATAGAGTCCACTCTAAGCCAGCTTGTGTGACTCTATGAGAAGAGAGTAGAAGATTTCATATGACCAAACTATGGGAAGGGCAGCGCTACAGCAGGTCTCAGAGAGATTGGGGGCCAGTTGTGGAACATAACCAGGACTCTAGTCATCTCCTGGACTCTGGTCTAGGACTCTTACACCACTTCTCATCTCTGTGTCTTTCTCCATGTTGGCCTCGTTCTTTGGACTACAAATGACTCTTATCAATTTCTGCACATGGCGGGGAACCTGACCACCGGCAGCTCTCAAGCCCACATCTCATTTTACCTCTGGAAGCTCCCACTACTGTAAAGGGATTTATTTGAATGAATGTTCATTAATCCTAATCCAAGGAAAGTCTTACTGGCCTAGCTTGGTTTAGGCACTCGTTCTTAAACCAATCTACTCTGGCAGGGACCAGGGTTACATTTAGACATACCTATTGAACCTACTCCTATGTATGGAGACTATACTCCCCCCAAAAAGAGGATAATTGTCACTAAAACCGACAACCTAAGTTGTGACTCTTAAAAAGCTACAAGATATCTATTGAGCACTTACTGTGTTTGGTATCTCATATTGAAAAATGTAACTGATGACTAAATGCCTGTGTAAATGTATCTTATCTTACACAAAAGAGATGTGTCCCTGAAACTATGAATTTCAAATGTTATTTCAAGGGCAGTAGAGGAAATTGATATTTTAGAAATCAAGGATATAGAAATCTTCTTGCAAAATGAAGAGCTTATGTAATGCCAGTAATTACCTTCTGATTTATCTGAGTTGTCCATAATGAAAATAATACAGTAACTTTAGAAAACATATCTAATGTTTTATATACAGTAACTTTAGAAATATTTAGAAAATAATACAGCAACTTTAGAAAACATATTTATTTTATTTATTTTTACTAAAATTATATTTATTTTTACTAGAAGTTCATTCATCCAAAAAACATTTATTGAGTACACCCTATGTGCCAGATAGTGATGGTTGCTAGATAAGGTGAGATGATGAGGACACTTCAAGGAGCTTTGTCTTTTATCAAGGGAGACAGATAAGAGGGTTCATTATACTAATAACACCATGTGATTAGGGCAGCTGAAGGCCCCACAGCGTGCTAGGCTGTATTTTGCATCCTACAGACAGGAAAATCCATTTGTTAACTTTTCCAGACTGTCATAAGAATACCAAGGAAGGACACTGAATTCAGCCTGGGATACAAAAATTGGATCAGGAAACACTTCTGAGAGAAGGTCAGCCTTCAGCTTAGTCTTCACGGTTGCAGAATTAGTCAGCAGACTGATGGCAAGAGGAAGTTTTCTTAGAAGAAGGAACCACATATGCCTACGCAGAGGCACGCACAGGCATAGCATTTTCTAAGGACCCGAATGCCAGGAGAGATGTAGGTCTACGTAGATCCAAAGTGCCTTTTGTGCTACTCCAATGAGCTTGGAAACTTGATCTTCAACAATGGGGAGCCACTGAATTTGTATCGTAGGGGCATCTGTGGAGGAGGTATAGAGGATGAATTTGAGGAGAGCAATTCAGGAAGCAGGAAGAGCGGCTGCAAAGTTACTGCTGTAGTCCAGGAAATAGGGTAAGGCCTGAAATGAGGCTCTGGGGGCAGGAATTGTCAAATTAGGTAAATATTTAGATTGGATGTGGAGGAGGGCAGATTGTGCAAGAGAGGAAGAAAATTAAGATCATTAAGATAATTACTCATTTTCTAGGAGCTGGGTGTGGGGCACTTTAGCGTTGATGTTCATGTCTCATTTAGGTGAAGAATTTTAGAAATTTAAGATTACTTTTAGAAATGTGTAGTTTTCCTCTTTGAGCACCTGTTTCTGTGGCTCCTGAAGGCACTTGGGGTTCCATTTCCATTAGGGTACAAACAGGAAGTGATAAGCCAAATTTTTGTATCACTTCTTTGTGTCTGCGTTATTGTTTTAGTAGTGTATATTCCTAATGTCTCAGATTTCATGGAACTGGACCACATTTTGTTTGCAGTCAGTGTAAAGGAGTGAAAAGAATATCAACAAAAGGTTTTTAGTGCTCGTATTGATTTTCTTGGTATAAAGGAAATTTCTGATTTTTACGTAGACAATAACAAGGTTTAAAAATTGCCGTTTTCCATCTATATTTACAAAGTTTCTATCATTCTCATGTGATATGTTGCTCAGCAAGGCGATCTTTATAGAAACAAAAAAACATGGTGACTTATAGTTACTACATTAGTAATACCATCTTTAACTCCTTTAAAGAAGACTGGCACCTAATATTCAAATCAGCGGAGACAATAGTGCCACTTGGCATGAAAGCCTTCCTCTAATATTTAAAGAGCTAAATCAGTTATTTACAAAACGTCAAAAGAGAATTGAACGAAGGACATGAGTGGGAAATTCACAGAAGAGGAAATAAAAACAGCCAATAGATACGTCAAAAATATTTAATCTCATTATTAGTTAAAACAGGATAGACTTTTTTTTTTTGTACTGAATTGGCAGATGAAAAACAGCTTAATGCCTATTCTTGGCAAGGATGTGGGTAAATGCACTTTCTATTTCTCAGTAGAGAAAGTGAATTGGCACAGTTTTTCTGGGGCCTAGTTTTACAATTTTCTGTCACATTTACAAGATACACAATTTTTTGTGTATCTTCAGTCTAGTAATTTGAATCTGATGATTATCATAAGGTAATCACTATGTGCAATGATGTTCATATCAGGGTTTTTATGATAAAATCTAGAAATAATCTAGCTATCTAATGGGGTTTTAGAAACAAGTTATGGAATATCTGTATGCTGGAATGTTGTGTTGTCATTATAATCATGTTGTAGAAGAATATTTAATTAGAGGAAACTGTTGATTTCATAGGAAGTAGAAAGCAGGGTAAGGAGGTAGAATTAGTGTGGCTCAGGTTATTAGCTCTGGATTATGGATTATGCATAATTTTTTTTCCTATTTATGCTTTTTAGTATTTTCTAAATTTTCTACAATGACCCATGGGTTTATTCAGAAAAAGTTATATAAAATTCAAACACACACACACACACACACACACACACACACACACACACGCACACTCTGAAGAGCTGTCATGCGAAAGCAATAGCCTTACATTCTATTTTGATTTGACATCATGAACTTTCTAAGAGTTAGAGGTGATTTGCAGAGGGACAGACTAGCTTGCTCCAGAAGTTAGATGGTCTGTTACGGGAATCTTACAGAAGGTCTTCTTATGTTGGGGGATTAGTTGGACTGGCTAAAACGTAAAATTCTTTTTATGATCTAGGATCCACTTACTGCAACTGACTCCACTTGCTGGTTACGAGGAATCCTGTTTTATTAAAGGTAGTGCTTAGTACTAGAAAATGGGATGTTCTTAGTACTCCTTAGATATATGGCTTTCAAAGTTTTATTGACCAAGATCCATAATTAGTAGTATACATTTTACAATATCATGACCCAGTAAACACGTACACAGCTAGAAAAAAAAATGTGTCAAAAAAACCCTTACTATGGTGATAGATGACTCTGATATTTTCTATGGGGCTGGATTTTAATTTTTAAATTCTGTTTGTGGCCTCCTAAATTGATTTCACAATTTTGTTTGCAACCTGCAGTTTGGAAAACCCTGCACTGAGCACCCTAGAGCTTTGCTTTGATGCTGTCCTTACTTGGAGGCCTGTTACCGGACTGCCCCCCAGCTCTGGTTGCCTTCAAGTGGGGTTGGATGGGTGACATCATTTATGCTGAATTCTTCTCTGGGACAAGGATCTGGTGTATTGGCAGTGACGTTCTTTGTCAGTGTTGGGGCTGGGATAAGATATATCCAAAATTCATATGTTTTATATAAAGCTTTTTTAGAAAAGGCACTTCAGAACAATCTTGATCAGCTTACTTCCTTGCCTTTTGCTCCATGACAAGCCTGAAAATCATCTTATTACCATAAAAGATGCACCAAATTCCACTTAAGATAATTGCACTATTTATATAGTACGTAGCACAGTACGTCTGTAAATGAATTTAATTGCATAGTCCAATTTGAAAGACATGATTCTAGAAATCACTTTTCTGTATTGACCAGCCATTCAGAGAAGATAAGAAGGGCCTAACCATTTCTTTGTGTTGATGACAGATAAATGGTGTTAGAAGATCAAACCTCTAATCTTAAAACTGATTATGAGAGTGCAATCATGATTTGCAAAAGCTGAAGACCTTTATTACAGATTGTAACCTTAGAAATTCATGATTGCAAATAACACTAAAATTCAAACTAATCCTTGAAAATTCCAGTTGCATTACAACCTAGCCACGTGACCTTGGGCAAGTTACAGAGTTCTCATGTATAAAATGCAGGTAATAATAGTACCTACCTCAGTATTTTTATGGGGATTAAATGAGTTAATATACCGAAAACCACCCAGAACAATATCTAGTGGAATAAGTGCTTCTATGAGTGTTTGTTCATATTAATATGAAAGTAGCAAAAAATGTTTGCATTTTCCCATTCATTGAAAGAGGGTGACAGTGTTCAAACTGGGTGGCAATAGTTGGTAAATGCGATAGTCTTTGTGGAAATCCTTTTTTTTTAAAATTTGACAACCTTGATTTCATTAAGGAACTTAAAATTAGAATAACATTGGAAATTGTAGTTTAGCAAAATGTTACAGAGATCAAGAGGTTCTTCAATGGGCATTCACAGGGAGCAGGGCAGTTTGGAGAAGTGAGTAGGGAAATGTCAGTTCTGATATTATTATGAATTTCCATGTGATACACACATAAAAGACCTGTAGTAACACCTGGCACATAGTACATGCTCAATAAATGCTGTCTATCATTTTTACTGTTATTTCATTATTGATAAAAATCAAGATTCTTTATATCCTGGATTTCAGATTGGTTAGATAGTAAATGCTGTCAGGTCACTTGTCCAGATAGTGGGTATTTTATTTTCTCTTTGTGGATCAGTAGAGACAAAGACCAGCTTCTACAATTACCAGATCTATACACCCTCAGTGTCCTAAGACAGAAAAGCAAAGTGAAGAAAGACAGAGAATGTTTTTGCTGGAGAAAGTGACCAATGCGGCATCATCTTTGAAAAGTTATTCTTGAAGGATAAGCCCCTTAGCAAGCAAAGATCATCTTTAGGGTGTGGAATTGGGTGGAAATCCCATTGGGAATACAGTTATTTGAACATGTTAGTCGAAGGAAAGGAAACTTTTAATGTGTATTGAAGCTTCCTGATGATGTATATCCTGTTTCTTGCCAATCATTGCCACCCTTTTCCTTTTTTCTTTCCCAAACTCTTCTGTATAATACAGATCATATGTAGCAAATTTCCACTCTCGAAATTTACCTGTTCTATGTGTTTTATCTTCTTTAAAGGGTCAACTAACTACTTCATTATATACTCATCCACTTTTGGGGGGATTCTGGGCATTATTGCTCTATGTTTTAATTGGAACATTCTTGATGTAAGGCCCAAATATTGACCCCATTAGTTCACATCTCCACTGAAGACATTACAACGTATGAAGTTTACTGGAAAGGGAAATTTTTGTACTTTATTTGCTCTTATGAATGTACATGTACATGTTTTCCTTTTTCCTGATGTAGAAATTGTTTTTGTTTAAATAACTAATTATTCCTTTGATTAGACACTCAAGAATATAGCACTTTATCATTAGTATATTTTAGTAAATGTATTCACTTTACCATATATATAACATGACTATTTATAATATCATTACTGTATTTCCTTGGACTTATGTTATAGCTTCCTACTCTTAAAGCTTATTTTGCTATGGAAAATTATCACGGATACTATGTGAAATTATTTTTCTAGTTGATATTATTCTTTTCTTAGAAGCACAGATAGACAAGACTTTTAAGATGTAATTCTGTCCTGGAAAAATAGCTTCTTTTAACACCTTTAGTTTTGTGATAGCACTTCCTAATGAACAAAACTTTTTTCTTAATTTTCCACTGTAAATTATCTATCATATTAAAAATATTTAAAATTTGATAGCAGATTGTTGTGTTTTCTTTTAAGCTCTTTTTGTGATTACATATTTCCATATAATGACTTTTATACAGATTTTACAGGTATTTACATCATACGTACATATGCATTTAATCATTGTAAGTATGAATTATTCTTGTTAGTTTTTCTTTTTAAAAAAAAACCCTCACTGTATGGTCATTTGTTTGTATGTGTGTGGTTTTTTAGACGGAGTCTATGCATTTAATCATTGTAGGTATGTATGAATTATTCTTGTTACTTTTTCCTTTAAAAAAAAAAACCCTCACTATATGGTGTGTGTGTGTGTGTGTGTGTGTGTGTGTGTGTGTGTGTTTTAGATGGAGTCTTTTTATTTTTCTGAAATGAAGTCTCGTTCTGTGGCCCAGGCTGGAGTGCAGTGGCACAGTCTCGGCTCACTGCAACCTCCGCCTCCCGGATCCAAGCGATTCTCCTGCTTCAGCCTCCCGAGTAGCTGCAACTACAGGCGCCCGCCACCACGCCTGGCTAGTTTTCTGTATTTTTAGTAGAGACAGGGTTTCACCATGTTAGCCAGGATGTTCTCAATCTGCTGACCTCGTGATCCACCCACTTTGGCCTCCTAAAGTGCTGGGATTATAGGCGTGAGCCACCATATCTGGCCCTAGACAGTTTTACTCTGTTGGCCAGTGGAGTCTGGAGTGCGGTGGTGGGATCTCAGCTCACTGCAACTCCACCTCTTGGATTCATGTGATTCTCCTGCCTCATCCTCCCCAGTAGCTGGGATTACAGGTGCATGCCACCATACTTGGCTAATTTTTATATTTTTAGTAGAGACAGGGTCTCACCAATGTTGGCCAGACTGGTCTTGAACTCTTGACCTCAGGTGATCCGCCTGCCTTGGCCTCCCAGATTGCTGTGATTACAAAGCTCCATTTCAGTGGGGGGTAAAAAATAGGTGATTTTGAAGTCATTTGTGCATCTGAGGACTGTTATTTTAAAATTAAAGCCTGTTTCCAAGACATCCATTTCTGAATGCTTTCGAAGAGAGATCAACTCTAGTGTTGATACATTTTTTTGCAAGGTTTTATTTAAATGTTAAAAGCTCATATTGAAAAGTAATCAGTCATATTTTTGGACAGGAGAATCACTAAATTGCTTTGCTATATAAGAAATCTTACAAATGTAGAAACACTTGTCATTAAAAGAGAGATTGTGTTTTTCAAAATATTTACAATCTGACCCCCAGATGGTAAGTTCATCACTTGTTGTTGACCTGGCTACGTGCGTGTGATACCAGATCATCAACTTCTATTTTTTCCTTTCCTTTATGCATTAAGTGGCTCTGTTTAGTCTGTGTGATGATACAATGTTAAATATACATATAAATCTTTTATTCTTAGGTACATGGCCTCTACTGCTTTTGTTATTTAGGTTGGATTTTACGCTTATTCTTTTAATATGTTTTATACAAATATTATTTTAATTTGTTTGACTTCAAATGAGTATGTCTAATATAAAAGATCTAAGCCATTTAGAATTAATTTGAAATGTAGTTCCAGTTGTTCCAGATACTTCATTTATATTTTCCTGCATTTGTAATGATACTAATCCATAAAAGAACTTTAAAAATCTTCCTTGGATCATTAAATTCATTTATGCTTCATTGCAGGTATTTAAATAAATTTAACTAGCCTATATACTGAAGAACTTCCTTCTTTTTGTGGACTGTAAAGTAGTTTATATATATTTAAAGTGCTGCCTCAAGGTTGACTTTAATTTAGATAGTTTGAATAAAATCACATTAAGAAAATTTGTTACATGGCGTTATAACATTGGTAATTATGGCTTTTTTCTTAAATTGGGAAATAAGCTCTTTTGTCTGTTGATGTATTAAGACATTAGACAATATGTTAAGAACTGTATGAAACTCTTTATTATAGGAGTTCAAGTCATTAAAGTGGTAGTATTAAAATGTAGTTTAACAGTAATCTAAACACATTATCTTTACCCAGAATGTTTTGTTGCTGAGGAATCATTAAGACATTACATTATTGGAATTATAGCTGCATTGTGTCATCAGATTGAAATTGACTTGTTTACACCATAGTACACACAGCTTATGTCTTAGAAAACTGGAAAAAGGAACCCATACACAAAAATTATATTTTTGAATAAACTTTTATGTACTATATAGGATCTTCTTTATAAAAATTATTTCAGTGAATATAGCTTTTATTTCTTTAAATTTTATCTTATTTATAGGGTTCCAGTTCATCTGTTCTTTTTCCTACTGCTCTGTGCTTAGAGTGACATCAACAGGACAAGGTTTTTGTTTTTTTTTTCCAAAGGATAATTTAGCACAGGATGCACCTCCTCTCCTTCTCTCTCTCTCTCTGTTTCTGCCTCAGCCACTCTGAATTCTTTACCGTGGTGCAGTTATGTTAAGGATACATCTATGTTCTTATACCAGCCAATTTTTCTGTCTGATATAGTTTCCCTCCAGATGTTTGAATACTGTTCTTCTTTATGCCTTTTCATATTTGTTTAGATGTCACCACCTTAAAGAGGATTTCCTCTGACCACCATGCCATCTCTCAGGCTGTCCCCTCATCCAGCTTCCTCTTTCTTCGTCACTCTTGTCCATTACCTGACATTATTTAATGTGGTATTTGTCTGCCTCCAATATTGGAATGTAATCCCCACAGGTCAAGAACTTTTTATTTACTGCTATATCCCCAGCATCCAGAGCACCAGCCAGCACATAGCACATACTCAATAAATATGGGTCAAGTGCCTTTTTTTTTTTAATCACAGAGATTTAACAGAGAATGTTTCTGTGTACAGTTGTCTCATTTTATCACTCTGTGGTTAAATATCATCTCTTTAATGTTTCTTTCTATATTGTTCTATTTCCTGGAATTCTTTGGCTATAGTCCTTGCACATTTGTTGCATCTGTTGAATCTCCCTCTCTTAAGACGGGGGCTGGGTGGAACTTTAGACTTCCTTACCATGATTAAATACTTTCACTTGTCTGCAACAACTTTTACCTTGTTTTATTGGTTTGGGATTGCCACACAATTTGAGGGAGTTCAAGTTGAGATTCCAAACCAAAGTAGAGTCTGATTTCCCACAGGTGTTTCTATCATCTGGTTAGGTGAGAATCTGTGCCCAGGCAAAGTCCCTAGGTCTGTGGACTGACATTTCCAGATACCCCTTTTCCAACTTGTCACCTTATCAAACAGTCCAGGTCTTTTTTTTTTTTCTTTTGTCGTTGTTTTGAGATAGGGTCTCACTCTGTCATCCAGGCTGGAGTGCAGTGACAGAATCATGACTCACTGCAGCCTCTACCTCCTGGGCTCAAGTGATCCTCCCACCTTAGCCTCCCAAGTAGCTGGGATTACAGGCACACACCACCACACCAGGCTAATTTTTGTATTTTTTGTAGAGATGGGGTTTCACCATATTGGCCAGGCTGGTCTCAAACTCCTGGGCTCAAGCGTTCCACCAGCCTCGGCCTCCCAAAGTGCTGAGATTACAGGTGTGAGCCATTGCAGCTGGCCAAGTCCAGGTTTTGTATGCCAAGCATGCAAGGACTGTGGCTTCTCCTCTCAGACTACGTGTTCAAACCTCTGCCCCGATGCCCTCTGACCTCTTTGCGTCAATTCCCACTCCTCTGAATTTCAATCTTTGCTACACTTGTACCACCTAGAACATTTTCTTTCTTGGTTTCTGTCTTATTATGTGTTAAAAACAAAACAAATTTCTGTTATACATTAGTATTTTCTTTCATCTTTGGGTGGGGGTAGCTTTCCACTTCTGTTCAGTCCATCATATTAACTGAAGATACATGTGAATATCATTTATTTTAGCATTTTAAAAGCAATACTCCTGAAAGTGTTGATGCTCCCATATGGCCAAAGCTGTTTACTCCTAGGCCCTCTGTGAATGAGCAGTAATAAAAATTTATATGTAAATTTTTACATAAATAAGAATATAAATTTATTCTTATATTCTAGGTGTCTGAAACATTCTAACATCTTAAAGAAAATATTAGATATTCTTTATGAATAAATTCTGTTAAACAGTGGCCTCATCATCCATTCCATTCTCTTTCAAAGCCTCTTAGCATTGCGTAGTTTATTTTCCTTTTAGCCTTTTGGAATTTCATCAAATGAAAATTCATTGTAAGAGTAACTTTTCAATTAAGTATCTAGAACCCACTGTTTTTGAAATGTTTTACTTCTGTTGATTTTATTTAAAATAAACCTGAATTGATTGAGTATTGGATATATTCAGAGGATATGTCTATTAGGTGTTATAGGCTGACTTTATTATTATGAGTTATTTTATTCTAAGATATATTTTTATTTTACTTTCAAGTTGAAATGCACAGACTTTAAGCATCCAATTGTTATGTTTGGGGAAATAAAAATACAAAACATTTCTATCACTTCAGGAATTTCCCTTATATTATGCCTTTTATTTTAAACTTTATTTTGTTTTTTCTACCAGATGTTAAGACATCCCACCTGAAATCTGAAATGCATCCTACAAAGTATATTTCTTCGAATATGGCTGATCTCCTGCATTCTACAGACAGAAACTACCTTGTTAAATTATGGGCGAAACTTACAGCCAAAAAAACACCAGCGGTAAGGGAGGGATAGAAGGGGTAAAGCAGCAACTGAGCTTTATACAATGTCAGACAAAGAGGAGATTTAATATTTTGAGACGAATAAGTTTTCTCCACATGATTCTCTCACTAGTGTCAGATGAAGACAGGACTTTGCCTCTTTGTATACATCCCTAAGAATAGACACTGGTTCTAAAAGTAGAATATTCAATATCAGATTTTGTGAGTACCTTTCTCCCAGACTTCCAGTGAAAATTCTGACATTCAAATCTTCTATTTGGTAAGAACAGAAAAGCACTACAAGAAAATTAATGCAGTGAAAGATATATTTCAAGGGAAAACTTGCTTTGTTGCTGGGATATAATTTTGAGTATTCTTGGGCTTAGCCTGAAAAGCGAGTCCACTCAAAGAGTCCATGTTTTATAACTTAGCACTACTTAAACCAATTGCATCACTTAGTCCCAGCTTAATTCTCTGAAAGCTTTGAGAAAGCAGCATGCACAGGAGTATTGAATGCAAAATTGGCACTGCATTCAGATTAGGTTGTACTTGATTTCCATCTGTAATCATTTTTACATGATGATCTGGGAATATACAGAGACTTAGTTGCAATTGCAATTTGCTGCAGAAGCAACAGAACCTTTTGTTTTGGTTATCAATTCCTTGTTTGTGTTTCCTTGAAGCTAGCCTGTTTTTTTTTTTTTCTTTTTTCTTTCGCTCTTGGAGTGCAATGGTATGATCTCGGCTCACCACAACCTCCACCTCCCGGGTTCAAGTGATTCTCCTGCCTCAGCCTCCCGAGTAGCTGAGGTTACAGGCATGCGCCACCACACCCAGTTAATTTTGTATTTTAGTAGACAGGGGGTTTCTCCATTTTGGTCAGGCTAGTCTTGAACTCCCAAATTCAGGTGATCCACCTGCTTTGGCCTCCCAAAGTGCTGGGATTACAGGTGTGAGCCACCATGCCTGGCCAAGGCTAGCCTGTTTGAAACAAATAGTTACATCAGGTCAGAACCATAGGCAGTGGTCAAAAGAATCAGACTGATTACTGATTACTGCAGGCAAAAAGTCTCAGGCTGTGGTGTATACAGATATAGTAGGAAAAGATAGAGTTTCGTAAACTTTTACATGCTGGATCGCTCCTTGCCTGCGGTGCCCCTCCCTGAAAAACTGAGCAGCCCCCATAATCCATAGCATCTGGTACCCAGTGTGGAACATGTATTATGTCCAGTGTCAGCACTGGCATTTACCGAGCCTTGATGGTGGTAATTTGCAGAGCCCTGAGGTTCTGGTGCCTTTGCCTCTCAGTGCTAGCAGTTTAGGTGGAAATACAAATGTAACAAGGTAGTTTCATAGAAAAGCAAACCAAACTGTCACAGAACTAACAGATTCACTCTTAAGAAACTACGGCAAATGTAATACTGAATTGCTCTAGTCACATATATGGGTGAATTCACCTAAAATGATGCTTCATGCCTCATTTTTCTTTTAAAGATTATGAATTCAGTGCTCTTGGGATCTGCAAGTACTTATCACATTTTAGGAGATCTCACAGGTTGTTAACCTTTTGCATAGCTGGTACAATGCTGCAAAGCAAGCAACATACCTTTTCAAGATGACCACAACAGAAGATTCAGTGAGATATGATGATGTATGTTAGAGAATATAAATTGCCTTCATGCAGCATTTGTAATTTAGAAAGAGCTTTTGCATAGGTTATCTCACATACCCCTCACTGCAACCCTAAGGAGAAGATGTTGTTTTTCTCATCTTACCTGCCTAAGGTAAATTGCCATGTCTTTTTAGAACTGTTTAGTGTATGGAAGAAAGTAATTGCAGGTGCCTCTGTCAAAAACCTTTATCTTAAAGTGTCCAAAAGAAAAAAAGCATTTTGTATGTGTGCTTTTTGGTGTTTTAACTGTATATTTAATGTGTTAGTATTTTCTTTTGGAAACTATTAAGAGGGTTTTGACAGTGATGGACAAAGTAGAAATTCCCATCTCTAGTGTGTGTGTGTGTGTGTGTGTGTGTGTGTGCGTGTGTGTGTATTTTTCTGGTTCTGTTTCTCTGAAGCACCATTCCCACTTATGTCAAAGATTGCATTCTTTCTCTCCTGCTCAAACCCACCTCAAAACTCACCGTGTACATGAGGCCTTTTCCATACCACCTCTGTAATCTAATATTCTCTTCTTCCCTTGGCCATAGCATGCAATGACATGTGTGTGAGCTGCGATTACAAAATAATGAGGCTGGTGTTATGTGTGTCTTAAGGAAACTAGTCTTATTTCTTGGTAGTCACATAGGGCACACGTCATAACTAGTTGGGTAAGTACATATTTATGTGCGTATTTGGTCTATGTCAGTTTCTATTTCCATTTAACTATTGGCTTCTTGACCCAAGAGGAAAAATGCACTAACTTTGAATCATGGGATAGCCTTGCCACCTACTGGGTGATCTTACAAAAGCCACTGATCTGCTATGAGATGTCATTTCCTCTTCTGTAAAGTATATACAGAGAAATGATAATACCTACCTTACAATGTCCTTGTATCAAATGCATAGGAAACTTCTTTGTCAATGATTGACTGCAGAACAAATGTTGCTGTGGTGGTGGTAGGCAGGGAGTGAGGAAGGGCTCAGGCCCTCAGCTGTACTTCTTTATGTTCAAGAACAGCAGCTCTTCTTTGGGGATCATCAGCATCCCTGTATCACCCAGAACTTCCAGATATCTGAAAAGTGATTTATTGGATTTCTGCTTCCACTAAAGGCAGACCTGGTAATTTGGATTAACCTTCCTGCTGAAAACAACTAGGAAAACCTGGATTTAAAATTATCTACTCGAAGGCATCTGAGAATTAACAGAAGAGTGAAAGTTTATCTGGCCAAGAATTAGGCGGGGAAGACCCTGAGAGGTGAACCTCGTAGCAGAGGCCACTTACTCCTGTGGACCTTTGCCAATTGAGGTAGACATGGCTGAGGGCTGAACTGACACTTTTGAGAGTCTTGTGGAACTAAGACAATACCATCAAAGTGTGAGGTCTATCAAGGAAGTAAACTTAGTGTTTCATGCTTTCTTTAGGTTGGTAACCGAAGGGCTAAAAACTTTGGAGTAAAGGTGAACAAAAAGTACTCAGGGCTTCATAGAAGCCACATTTAAAGTACTCTCATCCCTGAAATTATATTCAGAAAATCCCAGATGTCCCATGGCAGAAAAAAATATGTGTAAATAATGTTGTAAATACAATATCTAATGCATAATGAAAAATACCGAGGCACATAAGGACATGGGAAAACATGAACTAAAAATAACAGAATCCCCAGATGATAGAAACAGGCCTACAGAGCCTCCAGATTTTGGCAGTATTGAATACACATTTTGAAACCTCCAAGTGTTGATGTTATTAAGCCAAGACTTTAATGTAACTGCATTTATAATGTCTAAGATATAAGATAAAATTGTAAATTTCAGCAAAAGTGGAGACAATAAAAAATAACTAAGTGGAAATAATAAAAAACCTGGGGGAAATACAGTAACTGAAATTGATACCCCATTAGACACAGCTAAAGAGAGAATTGATAGACTGAAAAGTTGGTAAGAAAAATAAATCTTAGAAACATAGCAAGATGGGAAATACAGTGGAAGAGTGAGTAAAAGACATAACGCAAACATGAGAAGTTTTAACGTGTTATTGAATCCTAAAAGGAGAGAAGAAATGGAACAGAAACAAGATTTAGAAATAATGGTTAAAACGTTATGGTCCTGATAAATGTCATCAAGCCATAGATTAATGATAAAAGTCATCAAGCCATAGGTTAAAGAAATCTTAAAAACCCAACTTAGACATACCTTTGTTTTGAAATAATACTGTACTAAAATTAAAAACAAAGGAACACATCTAAAGCCAGTCATGGGGGATAAGATTATTTTCAAAAAAGTAATAACAATTAGGTTGACAGCTGACTTCCAAAAGAAATCATGAAAGCAAGAAGACAGAGAATATCTTCAAAGTGATAAATTATTATCAGCCTAGAATTTTGTACCCAGTGAAGTATTCTTCAAAAATAAAGGTGAATTAAAGATATTTCTAGACAAAGAAACATAATTTGTCACAGGAAGCCTACATGAAAGGAAACACTAGAGAATTTTCTTTTGGCAGAATGAAAATGATTTTAGATAGAGAATGTCATAGAGAAAAAAATGAAGAACAAGACAAAGGAAAATACATGAGCAAATCTAAAGAGATGCTGACTATATAAAACAGCAATGGCTTTTAACAATACATAGAATTAAAATATATAAAATTAAAGTATGGGGAATGAGAGGAAAAAATATAAATGTATTTAATACCACTGAACTATATACCTAAAAATGGTAAAGATGGCAAATTATATGTGTATATTTTACCTCATAAAAAATTTTAAATTAAAATATAAAAATTAAAACTAAACTTACATAACAATTATAATTAGTCAAGAAGGGTAAAAATGGAGATAAAATGTTCTAGAATCCTTGCATTTGAAGTCTAGAAAGAGGGTAAATGCAATAATATCAGATTATCAGATTTCGATGAGTCAAGAACACATATTTTAATCTCTAGGATGATACCAAAAGAAGATTAAGAAATGTATCATTTTTAATCTAATTGGGGTAAGGAGCAGAATAACAAATAAGTAATTCAACATTGTATCAGAGATCTTAGCCGCTACAATAAAGCATGAACAAGAAATAAATGGTGTAAAGTTTGAAAATAGTTAATAAAGGCCTTTGACAAGATTATTAGAAACATAAAACATATAAAAATAAATTAAATTTCTATCTAATAGCAACAATTTTAAATATGTTTAATTTTTTAAAAATATATTTTCAGGCCAAGTGTGGTGGCTCCGGTCTGTAATCCAGCACTTTGGGAGGCTGAGGTGAGAGGATCATTTGATGTCAGGAGTTTGAGACCAGCCTGGCTAACATGGTGAAATCCCGTCTTTACTAAAAATACAAAAATTAGCTGGGCATGGTGGCGCACATGTGTAGTCCCAGCCACATGAGAAGCTGAGGCATGAGAATCACTTGAACCTGGGAGACTAGAGGTTGCAGTGAGCTGAGATCGCATCACTGCACTCCAGCCTGGGTGACAGAGGGAGACTCTGTCTTAAAAAAAATGTATATATATATATTTTTTTCATATATTTTTATCTACATAAATATATATATAGTCAGTAGCATCCAAAAAGTCAAATATTTAAAAACAAATTAATAAAAGGTGTGTAATGCCTCTACTCAGAAAAATATAAAACACATTTTCTAGAAAAATTAAAGACCTAAAAAGTGGAGATATAGACCATGTTTATGGATTACATGGCTCCATATTATACAAATGTCTGCTTTCTCCAAATAGGTCTATACATTCAATTCAATCCAGTCAAAAACATTCTCACATGTTTTGTGGAAATTAATAATCTGATTTTAATATGTATATGAAAATTCTGGTATCACCACTAAAAAAGACAAACAGAATAACAGCCCAGAAATAGATCCATGCACATATGCAAAGTTGATTTATGAAAAAAGTGGCACTGCTGAGTAGCAGGAAAATGATGCCTTTTGTATAGCATTAATTAGATATAAATAGGAAGAGAATTAGATTTAACCCTGCTCTCACACCATATACAAAAATTAAATTAAGGTAGATTATATAAATGTGAAAAGCAAAATAATAATAGTTCTAAAAAATGTAAGATAATATTTTTATGATCTTGAGGTAAAGATTTCTTAAATGCAACACAAAAAGCATTTATTATGAAGGAAAAATCTGAAACATTGCAGTACATTAAAACTAAGATCTCCTGTTAATCAAAATACATCATTAAAAGGAAAAAAAGGCAGACAATAGAGAGTGAGGAGGTATTTGCCATAGCTATAACCAACAAAGTGTATCCAAAATATATAAAGAACTCCTGCAAATTATTAAGAAAAGAACACGTAACCCATAGGAAAATCTCTTCACAAATAATATCCAGATAGCCCATGTTCTTATGAAGAGATACTTAGCCTTATTACTAATCAGGGAAATGCAAAACATAATCACAATGATGAGATACCACTATGCATAAACTAAGAGTACCCACATTATAAAGACTGACTGTCAATATATGAGGCAATGTAAATTCCTATAAGACAACTAATGGAAGATTAAATTGGTATACTTTGGAAAATCGTTGGGCATTACTTACTAAAGTTGAACCTCAATCATGGTATTCTTGTGTATATAACCAATAGAAATGAATGGCTATGTGCACCAAAAGATACGTGCACAAATGTTTATAGTAGCATTGTTCATAATGGTCCTAAACTAGAAATACTCATGTTCATCAGCAGTAGAACAGCTATGTAAATTTTTGAATAATCATATAATAAAATATGTACAGTAATGTAAACCAACAAACTTAACTTCTTGGTTGTATTTCACAAATATGCTGTTGAGTCAAAGAATTCTGGCTTAAAAGAATACATGCTGTACATGCTCTCTGATTCCACTAATATACAATTAAAAACAGGCAATATTAAACCACAGTATTTAGGGATGCACATTTAGGTGATAAAACTATAAAGAAGTGGTTACCATAAAAGTCAGGAGAGTGCTTATCTCCAGAGGGGGAAGATGAAAAGGGTCTTGAGGGATGTGGAGACACTGGCAATTGTTTGTGAGGTTTAGGAGGCCACCTGGTGAACTGGAATGATATTTGATCTGTTCATTAGCTGGACAAGCCTCAGTGAGTTACATATCCCACTCTGGGATTCGATAGGATTTCCTGAGGGCTGCAGTTTGAAAAATTCAGAGCAATCTATAAGGCAAGAATCCAAGGGTGATGCTGAAGCCCAAACCAGCCAGAGTCCACTTGATCCATCTGAAGGATTTGAAGAGAGTGAGGATCCACGGCAGTAGCCCAGATTAGGGGGAGACCCAGCTTACTACCTCACTGGACATAAATCTCAGAAAAGTGAAATATTGAGTAAAGGGAAGTGTGGCCCTGTAAGAAAGTAGTATCTGTGGTCTGTGGTAGTTTACTGGCAGATGAGTTCATTATGTCATGCTAGTTGATCAAGCTTGGAAAGAGCCTTTGCTCTCAGAGCCATGTCTCCATTCCCATATTCAAAAGGATCTTTCTTCTTTTTTACCTTCCTCCCTTCCTTTCTTCTTTCTTTTCTGCCTTTTTTCTTTCCTTCCTTTCTTTATTCCCTTTTCCTTCCTTCCTTCTTCCTTCCTCCCTTCTTTTCTTCTTTCCTTTCCCTTCCTTCCTTCATTTCATTTTTTTCTCCCTTCCTTTCCTCCTTTCCCATCCCTTCTTCCCATCTTTTGCCTTCTTTCCATTGCCTCTCTCATTTGTTTATCTGCCTATCCTATATTTGTTGAATTCCTATCATGTATGTAGGATGTTGATTTGCTTTTTCAATTTGAGCAGACATTTCCTGATCAGACCCTGCTGTAGACACCAGAACAATATGGGCCTGATCCCTGTCCTTATAGAATTAATAATCTAGTAGTGAGATCCTCTGGTCTACTTGTACTGGTAGGATGAGGTCAGTGTATCTCTAGCCCTCTTTCTACTACCTTCTTTCTTTGGGTAGAAATGGACTAATGGAATGTGGAAATCCTCAGTATTACTGACTTCCAATATACTGACAGCTGTTTTTTATTCTTTATTCCTAAGGTCACTGGAGGTTTCCTCTAGAACCCAAATGATTTGTCTTTTTAGGAAGAAATGCCCAAGAATATTATTTTTTATGCTTCAAGTCTGAACAAAATCTGCTAATATCACATTTCTTGATTGCCACCCCAATCATTTATAAATATAAAGTTCTTTTTATACATGTGATCATAATTTAATATGAATTTAGATAATTTAATAAGACATCTAATTTACTCATTTTCTCATTCCTGGCTTATACAATTCTTTGTTGTTTTATTTCTTCTCTCTTCCTATCTTAAATGGTATTTACTTTTCTGAATGACTCCCAAATCACATTAATTTGAACATCTCTAAGAGAATCTCAGAGAACTGTAAATATAATTTTCATCAGCCTTACTTCTTAAACACTTAAACATTTTTCTTTGCAGGTTTGAGTGAAAAACAGTGCACAGCTCTTTTCTTACTATTGCAAAAAATATATAACCAATCTTATCAGTGAGAGGTTTTTATTTATGCAACACTCACGTGTAGGTTGCAGAAGTCTACGTTCTTGCGTGCTGGTTGTCAGATATTGCTATACTTCAGTCTCCCTCTTTGATAGTAACCCAATCCTCTTTTGCATAGTTGGCTCCCTGGAAACACACATGAAGGCTATGCTGACTAGGTTTTTGCCTTCTAGAAGAAGCTTGACTTTCTTTATTTCCATCAGATCTGTTTCTTCAACCAGCTCCTCCAACACCTTCACCCCGAAGCAGGCCAAGTCACTGAGAGCCAATCCTCCAGAAACAAAAATGGCTGATTGACCAATTCATTGACAGACAATTTAGCAGATATATGTGTACAGCTGACAAGGCCCGTACAATCCTATAAGTACGAACTGTGTGAAAGGCAATGAGAAAGTGGACCTGTGGTGACACATCCACCAAGCACCATTTCCTTTCAATACTCTTAGCACCCAGATCAGCTCAGGGAGGAGAGGCTGCTTGTCCAAGTATCACACAGTTTAAGATGTCTGTTTTGATTTCAAAAGAAAAATGCCGTCTTCTACTCAGGTGCACCTTTCAGTATTGATACATCAATGTGAATCTTGAGAGAATTTGATTTCCAGTATCTTTGGCCTCTGTTCTGTGTGTCTAATTTGAACTCAGGATCCTCATGGCGCTAAACAAAGCCTGTCCAACCCACAGCCTGCAGGCCACATGTGGCCAAGGACAGCTTTGAACGCAGCCCAACACAAATTCATAAACTTTCTTACAATATTATGAGATCTTTTTGCAATGTATATTTTTTTAGCTCATCAGGTTTCGTTAGTGTTAGTATAGTTTGATGTGTGGCCCAAGACAATTCTTCTTCTTCCAATGTGGCCCAGGGAAGCCAGAAGAATGGCCCCCTATGCTCTAAACTATTTCATTTTCAATATTTCTTTTGTCATAAAAAGGCTTCAGTTAGGTTCACAGGGGCACAGATCAGCGTCTCAAAGCTGTTCTCCAGCTCTTCACTGGCCAACTCCCAATGTCTTTTTTTCTAAGCATTATATGACCCTCAAATACCACAGTCTACTGCAGTTTCCCAATCTCTTGGCGATCTCACACACTGGTCTTCCTGAGATGAGATACTCTGGTTTGTTCATAGATGGTTTCTCAACAATGTGGTTGTCTGACCCCCTGCATGGCTTCAGTACATTTTGCTGAACCTGTGAATGAGTAAGTGGACAAAGGAATGATTTGTGATGTACTAAAACCCTTCCTCCAAAGTTTTCCTTTGATTCCTTTCTTCATTGCTATTTCCAGCTGGAAACTATTGGGGAGGTACTGTTTTCTTTCAGTGACTGGAAGATTTTTGACACTAAGAGGATTTGTAGGCAGACATTTAAAATAAGCTAGCATTTAAAGTAAGAAGAAATTTCCTTCACCTATTGTTGTTATATTAGCTGTTGTTCAATACCTACTTTAATTAATATGTTGGGAATTGAAAACTGACGATTTTGTAATTCTATCATTTCGTTTTCTTTTATTAGCTGGAATAATGCTATAAAGGGATGCTTCTTTCATTTCTTATCAGTTCATATAGGATCAGCAGGCTAAATGCTTTTTTCAAAATAATGAATTGGCTTGTTTTTATTCTCTGAAGGTGACCAATTAATTTTAAATTATCGCTTATGGTCATTATGATCTTCATTTAAGCATATTTGAAGGACACCCCCTACTGCATTTTTTATCCTTATTGAAATTCATATTATCTTAACTTTGGCTAGTGGGAGCCTTTTCAAGCTGGTACCTGTGTCCTTTAACATGACCTGCAGAGTCTTTCATAGCTGTCTTTCTGTTATGACAAGATAATCCATGCTTTATTGTACTTTCTGTATCCCAGACTCGGAATCAGTCTTTTTCTTCAAGAAATCTTGGTTTAAGTGAGAAATGATAGTGAAAGAACACATTGCTGTTACCAGGGATGTTCATTACTATTGGGGTGGTTGTCATTTCTGGATCTTTTCTGTGGATAGATAAAATATTTCATGAATTCTGTTAATATTTCCAATTCAAATTCAGGACTTTCAGGATTTTTACTTTAGTTTTTTTCTGTTATGTATTTATCTTTCTTCCACACTGAGAACCCTGATTCTGAAAGAGACAGGAGATGATACATTCTCCCATTAAATTAATTCTTTGATTCATCCCACCTTATACACTGAACAGTCTCAGGATAACACTACTAATATCACCAGCAGTCATCATGAAAGCTGAAAAATAGTTAAAAACGTTTTTTACAGATGTTCTCCCCCCATTATTTATGGATTCATAGCTACACTATCAAAGCATAGTCATTGCTTACTCTCCCTTTCTTTCAACTGCTCTAGTTTTTTGTTGTCTAAATTTGTTCTTCACTAGATACAAAAAGGATTATGGGAACAATATTTCCTGAGTTCTTGTATGTGGGGACCAGTGTGTGATAATTAATAAGATATGAAATAGTTAAGAGGCACAGTGATCTCCTATACTTTATACCGGGGTTGTAGTTTTTATCATTATCCTGTTCCCTTGTTCTGTTTATTCTGTCAAGGATGCCAGTTGTTTGTATGTTGAGTGTTCTTTCTCTATCTTAAATATTCATCATTTTCTCTTGAATCCTTTTTTACTGCTCTTCATTTCTTTTTTATTAAAAATTTTTTACTCTGCTCACATTCTAGTTTTCTTAAACCATTGTTTGTTGTGTTTATTCACTCTTGTATTTCTTCTAGTTTAGTTTTTGTTTCTGAGGTGGTTTTTTTTTCTTTATTTCTAATTATTTCCTGAGTTCTACCAGCTCATTCATGAGTTTTTAAAATTGTAATTTCTCTGGTCCTTAATGTTTTGTGTCATTTTCTTAATGTCTTTTAGTTTATTCTGAAGTAGGAGATTACAGATTATTTTTTCTGGGTTTATATGAAAGCTTTTATTGTCTGTTAGGGCGTTACCCTGCTCCTTTTTCTCTCCCAATAACTTTGTGTAGGATTCCACTAGATACTTTCCGATACTCATTTTTATGTGAAATTAGTTTTCTCAGACTTTTAGAAGGGACCACAATTCCTTCAAATAGCATCAAAACACGTGGATTTCCTGGCTCTGTTCTCTTCTGTCCCCACTC
Source organism: Cacajao melanocephalus (assembly GCA_963573385.1). Lineage (NCBI taxonomy): Eukaryota > Metazoa > Chordata > Mammalia > Primates > Pitheciidae > Cacajao > Cacajao melanocephalus. Next base: position 10,985 of record CAUYLG010068528.1, on the reverse strand, counting down.
CTTTGGTCTAGACCTTCTCTTTATTTTGTTTCTGTTGACTCCGTTCTAATACATTTTTGTTCCACCCCCATCACCTTCTCTGGGTGTGGGGCCTGTCTTAGCAAGGAGCCCCAGGGGGTCAGTTTCAAGAATGCACAGTTGACCCAGCTCCTTTAGAAGTTCCTGTGACTTATACTCACCCACTACTGGAGTGGGAACAACGCCTCTTCTGTTTCAGCTTGTGGTTCCCAAATTGCCCTGCTTTGCTTTTCAGTGCATATGTTTCAGCTGTCTTGGCATTCCCTTTCCAGGTCTTTCAGTCACTACAATGCTTCCTTCAGCTTCCCCCTGCATAGAACTAACACTATGCAGTGTTGTGGCTATGCTTTGACTTCATCTTGCATAGATACTGATACCATCCAGGTGTTGTGGTTATAAAAGCCCCACCTGTATTTTTGGGTTTGAGGAGATACCCTGCCACCTGGTTTTGTTGCAAATTTTTTGACATGTTTTTGATTTTGCTATTTAGTTGCTTTGTTTATTTTTATGTGGAGAGTCTAGAAGATCCAAAAAGTATGCTGCCACTACCACTGTCATCTTCTCAGTTATAATAAAATGTAAATTAAGCATAAATGGGGGAAAAAGTTAGGGTGGTATAAAGTGAAATCACAGTAGTAAATGGTATACTAGTATAAAATGATTCCCAGCAAAATAATAACAAATTCACAGGAGAGTGAATAATAACAAACACAAAAAATAAAGGAAATTCACTACAGACCTGGTTAATATATAGTTATTTTATAGGAATGTCAAGGTATTTAGATATATTTATGGGATTATTTAAACCTATAGTTTTTAAATGGTGAAATTTAAATAGGGCTTGTTCCTTTCTTGTCCCATTATATCCTCCCCTGACTCCCCCAAAACAATTTTCTCCTCATCCTGTTTACATAGAAACACAGAGCTCAGGGAAAGAGTAAAATGACTTTGGTACTCAAATACCCACCTGAGCGTCCGTGTTCAATGAGTGCACGTTAGCTCTCATGCCTCATGGTTTCTAAGGCACAATTTCAAAAGCTTGACCTTTTTCAAGCTGGGAACAGTTGACAGCAAATTCTAATCCAGATTATAAAATATAGTAAACATTATTCACTCTTTGTATTGCCCCCCCCAAATTTATACTGTTGTACATTAAAGCAGTTTATTGAGGTCCTGAGTTGTGCAAAGGTGTGTGTGCTGTGTGCAGGGATACAGCAGTGACGAAAGGGATTCTGATCTCTCTGGAATGTGACTTAATTCCAGAGATGTTCAGTGTGCCAGTCTTGGCATTGCTACGGGTAAGTTATTGTGATGCAAAAATGTTTTTACCATCACATCAACTTAATTCTTAAAAATTGATTTTAAAAATCTCCCCCTAAAGACATAGGAACACTTGAAACTATGCTAGCCCCCAAGGCTAAGACAGGTGATTCATCTGGAGTTGTGGCTTCACCATCTTTAACTGTCCTCTGTTCTTTCCTTTCATGCTTGTTTGTTGTTAATTTCCTATGAAATTGTAAGTGAATGCAAATTTATAGTGGAGCCTGGTAATGACGTAATCAAAACAGCAAGGTGTATTTCAGATTAAGTTACTGGGAGCAAAGATTAATGGTATTTTAAGTGTACTTGCTGTTTAAATAAATGCCATTATAAAGCCCGTTTGTAAGTAAGTCTTGTATGTAAAACAAATAATCACTTGTTAATTTATCTTTTCTGTAAATTAAGAACTTTATATATTAGGTTTGTTTAAGGGAGAAAAATCCAGTACCTAGACAGCTGCTAAACAGATCACATCCGTCAGGTGATCTGTGTATCCACAGCATGGGCTATCTGGGTTTTATTTCCTCTCTTTTTGTTGCCTTTTGCCACAAGACCATAAACCTTTTGAATGCAGAAACTGTCTTTTATGTATCTGTATCCCCATGAAATGCTTACTAAATAGTAATAGTGATATTAGTGAAATAATGAGGGAAAACCCCCTCCCCATCAATTTTTCCTATTTCAGGGTCATAATTAAACTTTGGTGGGTATGTTCATTCAATCAGTTAGCTACTATATGTGCTGAGATCTGGGAAAACTAAAAAGACCATAATAGTCTGAACCTTTGAAAAATTTATAATCTCATTAGAAAGATAAAAATGCATGCATAAAATGTTAATAAAAATTGCCATATTATTATTTAGATGTCAATTGGAGTTTATATATTACAGACTTTATAAAAATATTTTGGTTTTATTTATAAAGTTTGTACTTTTCTTTTTCTTGATTGAACATTGTTTTTTATGCCTTTCTTCCCCTTTTTTCTTTCCACATATCTGTCAATCTCTAGGAAAAAAGAGAATTATTTTAACTGCTTTAATCATCTGACATTTTTAACATCATTATAATTTTCTGATGGTATTTCTTGCCTAGGAAAGAGCTTCTATACACAGACAGCATGAGGCAGCCCGGCAAGCTCTAATCAGAAGGATACGTCCTGGTCACACACTCCTATTTCAAAGGTAGCAATTTATCACATGTATTTACACCTGAGCAACTTTAGATTGACTTCCTAGTGTCCAGATATACCAAATGAATCCTAAATCATGAACACAAACAGAGACCTCTGTCCTAAAATGGACCCAGTGATTCAGCAGTAAAGCCAGTTCTAGAAGTCGTGTTTCCTTTTCATTTATATACATTTTTAAAAGGCACAGTATGCTCATAGCTACTAGAAACCGATGATTTTTTGAAGATTGCAAAGAATATTTCTGATGGGGTTTGAATAGTAGTACTAGGCTTCACCAAAGCTGTTGATGACTGAAGGTTAATTATATCCTATGGTACGTGACCCTGTACTTGTCTGTCATGACTGACAGAACAATCGTCATTAATTATTTGTGGGATCAACTGTTTGATGTCTTTTTTCCATATTAGACCATAAATTCCACTGGGGTGGGAAGAATTGTGTCTTTATTATAAATCCATGAATTCTTAATCCTTAGTATGAAATGTTTCACTTAGTGCCTGCCACATAGTAGGGCTTCATAGATGTTAGTAGCTAAAATAGTTTTTGTGTGATCTTTTAGAATATTTGAATAATGAAATGGAGAAGTCCGTGTTTTCAGAAAGTTACTAAGATCACTGACAAAATCTTAATTGGAGCATTCTATGAAACTTTTTAGTAAAGTTAAGAATGCAGTGACTCAAGAAAGCAAGAATTTAAAAAGCCATTTAAAATTTCCATTTTGGTTCTTTTGTTGTTTTTATCTATTGAGAATCTTTAATCAATATAAATTAAATTACATTTTTCTTCACTTGTTTCCTGCCATATCAAAACAGAGTTATTAATTTTCTTCATGTTGGTAGGCTATCTTTGGATAGTCTGATTCAAAAGACAGTCTGTGTGATATACGCAAATTTGTATGGTGGGGGGTTGGGAGGGTGGTGGCCAGGAGTGAGACATTGTCCCCCAGAGCAGCTGAAGCTGGGGCCTAGGTGACCACTGCCTAGCAGAATGCCAGGCCTGTTCAAACACCCTGGGCAGAGAAACTATGCAATTTTAAATATGAGTTCCAAATGGGTCATCACAAAGGCAGAAAGATGCTTTGAATTTGCCTGCATTTATATGCAATTGGGCTGCATTGCACATAGCAACTCTAGCAGGTCTGAGGCGAAGAGCAGCAGGGTTTATTCACGAAAAATGACTAATGATTCTTTTTCTTTCAAGTCACTCTGAGAGAACAGACTTGGATATGGCACATATGAGTAGATGAAAAAGGATACTTTATACTAGAGTTTAGTTGAAAGTATAATGGTAGAATTTTTAGAAATATTTTACTTGGACACGATTTCAAGGCATTAGATTATAAATAAAGTCGGAAAACACCTATTTTTAACTTTTATAGCAGTTGCTATGTTGCTAGCCCTTGTATAACAAATGGACTAGGATTTATAACAGAGTACATATGAATCTCAAGGAAGATAATTTGCCTGTATTAGTACTTTAATGGCTAAGGAATATTCACAGCAATGCATATTTACTTAACCTTCAAATTAGAGTGGAATGATGCCAATGACAGACAAGCTCTGATGTGAATGTTTTTGAGTGGATACATTACATTATTTCACATAGATCTCATTGGCATTTGGGTTTATCTGGGATATTTAGTTATATATGTATGTGCACTTGGTATTATTATAAAATCCTTTGGTTTCTTTTTTAAATTTCCAATTCCAGGGGTCCAGTACCAGCACCTCTCACCAGAGGTCTACACTATTATACAACTTTAGAAGAACTACAGAAAAGTTTTGATCTTTGTGAAGACTACTTTAAACCTCCATTTGGACCACATCCTGAAAAGAGGTGAGTTGAGGAATTTTGTTGGATGGAATTGGCTATTTTCTGCTGGTTAGTTAAAAATCATGGTACTCATCTCTAGGCTTCAGAGAAATCCTAAAACTGGGAAGCAGGGCCCCAACTCCCACTGTAGAATTCGAAGGGAGTAGACCCTGCCCCTCTAAGGAGAGCCCAGGCATATAACCTAGGTTTATACCACTGGAAGCTTTTATGTGGGACTTTGAATCTTGAGGGAGTGATACAAAGACACAGGGGCAGTTAGAGTTATTCAAATCACCAGTAGCAGAAGAACCAAGATTCCAGAAGAGCATGGACATCCATTGTGGTAAGGCAAGTAATGTTCTACCAATCTCCTTCTGTACTGTGGTTCAGCTCTGTTCTTGGCTCCTAGCTTACCTTCATTCCTGCCTAGTTTTAAAGCATGGTTCTCTAGTTTCCATTAATTGTATAGAGTACCCTATAGCCTTCCAAAAATTCCCTTTTTAATATTCACATTAAGCAAAGAGGGTCTGTATTTGCAACCAACCATTCTGATTAGTATGACACTATATTTCAAAATGTTTACCAACTGAAGTCCAATATAGAAAAGGCCATTTCAGGGTCTCAGTGTTGAATATGTCATCGTGTCGTTCAAAAGCTGAAAATGTTTAGGCTGAGGGCCCCGTATAGACTGCAACAGAGCCTCCATCGCTGATTGTAGCGCTGTGCTTTTGCCAACATTCTACTACATTTTGTTTCTCTGTCAGTTGCTCCTGCCGCTGCAATTGACCATCTCTCTGTAAAACAAATTTACACCAAGATTTGGCTAGTTGGGTCAATTGCCATCTACTATGGGGTGCCCCTCTTGGGTAGAGATCTCTAGCCAGGACCCTCATCGGTTGCTGGCCGGTCTGTAGATTTGCTGTCCCTATGTCAGGCACCTATCTTTCAGCCAGTCTTCTGTGTGGTTAGACCAGTGACAGCGAACCAAGTGAAAAACCCTTCAGAAGGGGTCTGAGGGTATGGCAGTTTCTCTGGAGCACCCAAACGCATGGCAATGTAATGGACATACAATGTGACTAGAAGAAAGCTCACCAAAATGTTAACAGTGGCTATTTCTCTAGAATTACCAGTTATTTTATTTTTCTTCTTTATCCTTTTTTTTTCTGTAACACCTAAATTATTTGCACAGGATATAGATTTTATTTCTGTATCCTAAAAACTCTTAAAAATCCATAAGAATTTAATAAAATATTCTATAAATGAGAAAGTAAAAAGATTTATACCAAAATATTATGTTATTATATTCTAGTGATAAGATTATGGCCAATTTTTGTTTTTTTCCTTCATTCCCCACATTTTCAACAACGACCATTTTTATAATTTTTGAAATATTAGTATAACTTTACAAAGTTATTTTAGAAGCCTGTCACAGTAAAGGGATATTTTATGAGGGTGATATAATGAGAATGAAAACTTTTAAAATGAGCAATGCTTTTCTTTATTTCTGAGTTTTATTGTTCTGACACTTGGGGTTTCCTCCCATAAATTTATGATGTAAAATAACTGTCCCCTCTAAATGGTCTCCTCTCAGCCTGCACATTTCACTAGCGATTAGAGACCCTAGCATTATAATTAGTTTAATTAGCTTTCTGTAACCATGTTGAAACTGTGATCTCTGAGGATTTGTTTGAGCTCTGAATTGTTGGTACAGTGAGGTAGGCAGATGGGAATACAGCGAAAAAGAGAAAACAAAAATTCCTAATGGGCTGCAGTAGGTTTACACATCATCTCTTCCGTTGGTAAAAGGGGTCCGTCCTGTGGCTCAAGTCTGACACTTCACCTGTGGTCATGCACGTGTCTTTGAAATCCACCACTTTCTTTCTTCTGACTTTCAACGTGTATTCCTTTAATACTTTGACACAAAGGAAAAATAATTGTTGAAAGGTAGAACTTGCTTTGTGATGCCTTTTTTGGTGTGTGTCTTAAATGCAGACATATTCTTTCCCTAAACATATGTGTTATGGTTTGAGCTGTCCCCCACACCCCAAATTCATATGTTGGAGTCCCGACCCCCGGGACCTCAGAATGTGACTTTATTTGGAAGTAGGTTCGCTGCAGATGTAATTTGTTAAGATGAGGTCATATTGGAGTAGTTTGGGCCCTAATCCAATAAGACTGTCTTTGTAAAAAGCAGAAATTTGGACACAGGCACACCCCTAGGGAGAATACCTTGTGATGAAGCCTCAGATTGGGGTGATGGGGCAGAAGCCAAGGAGGACCAAAGCTTGCCAGCATACCCCAGAAGTGAGGAGAGTCCTGGAGCAATTCTCCCTCACAGACCCTGGGAGGAATCTACCCGGCTGGCTCCTTGATTTTGGACTCCAGGCCTGCAGAACTGCGAGATGACAAATTTCTGTTGTTTAAGCCACTCAGTTCATAGTACCTTATTATTGCAGCCAGAGCAAACTAATACAACTTGTATGAAAAATCCAGCGAAAATTTTTTTTGTCATATTCTTTCTGTGTTCCCTTTAACATGCCACATATTTATATACTATGTATATATATAATTTATGTTATAAATATAACTACTATTGTATGCACTATATCTTTATCACTTTGGGTTATTGCATTTTTCACTAAAAGATGGAAGAACATCTTTATACATGTATCATTTGATAAAAATCTCCATCCCATAAAAGATAAATGTATCTACTGCTATATTTAGGGGAAAAGACTCAGTCTAGGAATACATCTAAAGAGAAGATCCCGTGCATAGCTTAATAATGACACTTTCCCGATACAGGAGGTAGGGGAGAGATTCATTCAGTGACTGGGAGATCTAGATGTTGGCAATATTGATCTCAGTTTACTCTTCTCTAGAAAGTGCTTCTTGGGCAAGCTCAGTTATCCTAGGTGGGAGCAAGAGATTGGGAAACAAGGTCTCCTAGGAGACTTTGCTCTATCTAAAGGCGACCTAGGCTTGGTGTGGTGGCTCACACTTCTAATCCCAGTATTTTGGGAAGCCCAGGTGGAAGGATTGGATCACTTGAGCCCAGGAGTTCAAGACCAGCCTCGGCAGCATAGTGAAATCTTATTTCTACAAAAATAAATAAATAAATAGATGGGCATGGTGGTGTGTGCCTGTAGTCTCAGCTACTCAGGAGGCTGAGGCGGGAGGATGGCTTGAGCACAGGAGATCAAAACATGATTGTGCCATTGCATTCCAGCCTGGGTGACAGACCCTGTCTCAAATAGATAAACTAAATTAAATAAAAGGGGCCTAACATTCTGGTGTAGAATTACAAAAGCCGTTGTCCAACAAAAGGAAGATGGTCCCAAGAACTCAGCCCACGATGGTAGGGTGAACCTCCTCCTGTGAGCGAGCGATTAGACTTCTCTGCCATCTGATAACAAGTAACTGACACTTCTAAGCAGAACCCCTAGGATGCAGAGAGAGTGCCCTCCCAGAATACCTCTGTCTGGGAATGTTGGTGCCGTGTAGCCCTAGCTGTAGTTAACAGACAACTGAGGTCCAAGTAGTAGGCAGGTGCCTATGCCCAGTGGCATGTGGGCTTTCCAGGAGAGCTGGTTTGGATTCCCAAGTGCACCAGTGCTGCAGCCTCTGCTTGCCATTCAAACATAACACAGACAATGTGAGGGACGCGCATTGGCCATCTATATCACCCACTACGTTACCTCCTGGGTCGAGGACAGACCCAGATGATAGCTAATTGCACTATGTTTTTCAATACTAGAGCCCTGAACTCCTGGCGACATCTCATAAAGACTGGCTTCCACTCTTTTAAGCTCTGCCACAGTCATAATATCATCCTAGTAAACATAGGTGCCTTCATTTAAATGGCAGGCTTTACCTTGTGTAGACCCAATTGCATCAGACTTTCCTATTGCGAGATACAAATCTAAGTTAAATGTGGAGTGCAAACAGTGGAAGTGAACTTGAACTTGATCCTAGAAATGTATTTATTTGCTGCGATAGGGATCATAATATTGAATCTACAGAAAAGAAAGTATAATCATAGCCACCTACTAGGTTCTGCAGTGAAAAATTACCTATTAATTTTCAGCATTTTAATCAACCTTTGGCCAAATCATGAAAAGACAGAAGGATGAATACAAAGCTAAATGTAATCAACCTTGACAGTGAAAAGCAAACCGGTCATGACAAAGTTTAGGAGGTAGAGGTGGAGGGTCAATATTATTATCTGTTGTTAATGAAAGAAGAAATGGAGGTTTAAAATATGATCTATGAAGATGCTGCTCTGACAGATGGAAGAACTGAGAATAGTGATTGAACTATGTTGAGAGAGTGTTATAAAGTGAGTTAAGTTCTTCTGTATCATAGCAGAAATCCTATCTATTAAAAGATATGTTTAAAATTGATGTCAGGGCTGGTGAGTGGCGGGGGGGGGGGGGGGCGGGCGGCGGTGGCTCATGCCTGTAATACCAGCAGTTTGGGAGGCCAAGGTGGGCAGTCACCTGAGGTCAGAAGTTCAAGACTAGCCTGGCCAACATGGTGAAAACCCATCTCTACTAAATATACAAAAAAATAGCCAGGCTTCGTGACATGCACTTGTAGTCCTAGTTACTCAGCAGGCTGAGGCAGGAGAATCAATAGAACCTGGGAGGCAGAGTTTGCAGTGAGCCAAGATGGCGTCACTGCACTCCAGCCTGGGTGACAGAGAGAGACTCCATCTCATAAAAAAAAAAATTGATGTGAATAACATTATTTAGAAATAGTTTGACTAATAAGCCTCTCTGCATAATTTGACTTAATTTTAACTATATGTAGAGAAATTTGATTAAAATGTTAATGAGAAGTTTTTGGAGACATGAGAAAAACTTCGTCTAGGTCCAAATCAAATTTAAAAGAAAAACAGCAAGCTTTATAAAAAACAACAAAAGGGTGAATATTCAATATGTAAAGAGTTCAGACAAATTGGTAAGAAAAATGCTACGGTCCTCAATAGATCAGTGAGCAAAAGACATACACAGTTCACAAAAGGAATGTAGGGAGAAGCTAATGAATAAATATAAAAAATAATGTTTAATCTTGCTTGTGATTAGAAAGCAATTTTAAATAATATGCCACTTTTTGCTTGTTGAATTAGCAAAACTGATATTTTAAAATTAATTTTTAAATGGGGCAAAGAGAAAGATACTGATAGAGGACCCAGAGTTTGTTGGGAGATAAAATTTCACAATCTTTGGGGGAGCAATTAGGAAGTTTATAGCAAAATCTTAAATAATATATTTACTATTGACCTAGTTATCCCGCTTCTGGGAATTGATACTGTCTTAGACTATTCAGGCTGCTGTAGTAAAACACCACAGACTGTGTAGCTGATAAACAGCAGACATTTATTTCTCCCAGTTCTGGAGTTTGGGAGTTGAAGATCAAGGTGCTGGCAGATTCAGTGTCTGGTAAGGGCCCACTTCCTGGTTTCTAGATGCTGTCTTGTGGCATTGTGTAGATGTGTCCTCTATGCAATGGAAGAGGGGAGGGAGTTCTCTGGAGTATTTTTTTATTTCTTTTTGAGACAGGGTCTCATTCTGTTGCCCAGGCTGGAGTGCAATGGCGCAATCTCAGCTCACTGCAACTCCTGCCTCCCGGGTTCAAGTAATTCTCATGCGTCAGCCTCCCAAGTAGCTGGGATTACAGGCACTCGCCACCACACCCAGCTAATTTTTGTATTTTTAGTAAAGACGAGTTTTCGCTATGTTGGTCAGGCTAGTCTTGAGCTCCTAACCTTTTGATCATCCCGCCTCAGCTTTCCAAAGTGCTAGGATTACAGGCATGAGCCACCGTGCCTGGCCTCTCTGGAGTCTTAAATAAGGGCACTAATCTCATGAGGGCTCCACCCTCATGACCTAAGCACCTCCCGAAGGCCCCACCTCCTAATGTCATCATCTTGGGTATGAGAATTTCAACATAGGAATTTGTGGGGACACAAACATTCAGACCCCAGCAGATACTAATAAATTAACCTGTGGAAAATCATCATATGCAAGGATACTCATTAAAACAGAAAAACTTAGAAAGAACCTGAATGTTCAAAAATAACAGAATGGTTCAATAAAGCATGAAGCGTATACTTGATGGACTGTTATGCAGCTGTTAAAGATCAGGGTTCAGAAAACTGTTGATAACTTAAAATTGTTCACTGAAAGTGTGCACAATTACATAAAACCAAAAGAGCCAAACTGTAAGAGTGGCTTTCTGTGTGTGATTTTCCTTTTTCCTTCTAGGTTCTGTATTTTCTAAATTGTCTAAAATGCATATGATTTACTTTTATAATGAGAAGCAATTAGTGAACTTTATTTTCAGGAAATTAATACAGTGGAGAAAGATAAGTCAATCCAAAACAATTGAACTGAAGTATGAATGTGTATGGGATATGAGAAGCAGAGTTACAAAGCTAGTGGGTCTTGTGTGACACTCAATTGCATGCCAGTTTCTGTTCTGGGAATGTGACATATGTTGTCTCAAAACACACACACACACACACACACACACACACACACACACACACACACATTAATTTATAACTACTACCCCGTGGAAAAAATGCTTTTTCTCATTTTTAAAATGTGACAACTGAAGCAAGTTATTTAGTGGGTTAAAG